>JAQQSK010004616.1:172-185441 GCA_028658325.1 Potorous gilbertii | reverse complement strand
TCCCCAGCCCAGATCGGGCTCAGCTCGGAGCTCCCCAGCCCAGCTCCAGGGCTCCCCAGCCCAGATCGGGCCCAGCTCGGAGCTCCCCAGCCCAGCTCGGGCTCGGCTCGGAGCTCCCCAGCCCAGATCGGGCCCAGCCCGGAGCTCCCCAGCCCAGATCGGGCTCAGCTCGGAGCTCCCCAGCCCAGCTCCAGGGCTCCCCAGCCCAGATCGGGCCCAGCTCGGAGCTCCCCAGCCCAGCTCCAGGGCTCCCCGGGCTCGGCTCGGAGCTCCCCAGCCCAGATCGGGCCCAGCCCGGAGCTCCCCAGCCCAGCTCGGAGCTCCCCAGCCCAGATCGGGCCCAGCCCGGAGCTCCCCAGCCCAGATCGGGCCCAGCCCGGAGCTCCCCAGCCCAGCTCCAGGGCTCCCCGGGTTCGGCTCGGAGCTCCCCAGCCCAGCCTGGAGCACGAGGACAGACCGCCGTTTCCCCAACCCTGGCTTCAGCGGGGAGGGTGGCCGGAGGCCTTACCTCGAAGCTGTGTTTGACGAAGGACTTGGAGTAGAAGAAGCGGTGGAAAAGCACCTGCCCCGTCGCCATCGCCACCTGCAGTCGGGAGAGAGCGGAAGCGCCGGGGTCAGCCGCGAGCCCGGCCCCAGCGCCGCCGCCATCTTGTGCGGCCCGGGCCGGCCGCGCCCCTCCCCCCGACCCCTCGCCGGCCCGGGCCCTACCTGGGGCAGCCGAAGGAGGATGCCGGCGGCCTGGATGAGCTCGCAGCCCAGAATGCGCAGGTCCGTCTCGCTGGGCAGGTCGAGGCCGTCCTGCATGGACGGCGTGGGCGACAGCCGCTCCTCCGGGATCAGCGAGTGGTCGATGGTCAGCGACACCTCCGAGTAGAGCCTGTCGCCGATGAGGATCCCGGCCGCGGGGCCGCCGCCGGAGGCCGCCGAGGCCGGGCCGCCCGAGGCCGCCGCCGCCGCGGGGGCCGAGGAGGAGGCCGCGGGGGCCGAGGAGGAGGAGGCCGAGGAAGCCGAGGCCGCGGCCGGGATCGGGTGAGGCCCGGACGCCATCGTCGCAGCCAACACCGCGCACGCCCAACGCAGCCGGAACCCGCGGCGAGAATAACCAGGGTCCCCGGCGGCCGCTCCGACTCCTCCCGCCGCTGCCAGGTGCCGGACGCGTCACGCCCCGCAGCCGCCTCCGCCGTGACGTCACCGCGCGCCGCGGAAAGTAGTCCCTGCTCCTCGGCCTCTGCCCGGCCGGAGGGGGCCGCCTTCCGGAGGTGGTCTAGGCGGGGCGGCGCCCCGGGAGGGGGCGGGCCGGTCAGCTTGGGGCGCACCTGTCCTCCCGACCACCCCGCAGGCCCGCGCTGGAGCGCCCCGCAGGAGGAAGACGTGCGGCCGCGTCGGCACAATGGAGAGCGCCCTCCTCTCGTGCGTTTAGGCCCGGGCTCCTGAAGCCCGCCGGCCCCGAAGTCTTCGATCACGGAGCCGGGGGGCCGGCTCCCCGCAGCTCCCCGAAACCTCGGCCGATCAGTCACCTTGTCCCTTCCGGCCTTGGCCCCGACTGCCCAGGGAACAGTTCAAAGCCGGTTCGGGCATCTTCCAGTCCAGCCTGTTCCAAACAACTCATCCTATGCCCACCCTCCCCCGCACCCCCAGCGCAGCCCAGTCTACGCAGCCTGCAGCCACGCAGGCGAACCTCGGCCGTGTCCCCTTCTTGACCCCCGCCTTTTCAGCGGACACGTCCCGTCCCCTCTGCCTTCGCATCTCGCGCTCACCGCCCTCTTTTCGTTCATAAGGTGCTTGAGAAAAGCTATGATTCCAAGACCATCCTCGATGATTTTTGAAAGGTAGAAGAGATGGTTATGCTCTTGTCAGTGGTTTTTGAGAGACCGTACAAGGCTCGGAGGAAGACAAACGTACCTATTTCCCCAAAACGGTCAACATTTACGGAGTTTACAAGCTCAATGAGTTTCCAACAAAATTCTAAATTACACTAAAAGTATGGTTAGCGATTAGGAAAGGAAGCACCAAAACCAAACAAAATATCTGCATAGAAAACGGTTTGTACCCACTTAACCTTCTCTGTTCTTTTTTTGGACAGTTGATCAAATTGCATAATGTTGATAACCTTCCTTGAATCGCAGCAAAGCACTGGATAACGTGTCTCGTTGCTCTTTTGTGGGCACAATTGAATAATGTAGATTAAATGACTTCATTAAAGTAGAGTAAAAACCAGTGGTATGATTGGACCCAGAGTAATTTGTTCTCAGTAGTTATATGTTAGCCAACTAAGAGAAATGCTTCTAATGAAGTACCCCAGGGATCTATGCTTGGCCCTGCCCTGTGTGGCTTAATTTAGATAAAGATATATATGGCATACGTATCAAATTTGTAGATAGAACAAAATTAGGAGGGATGGGTAACATGTTGGATGACACAAAATTAGGATCCAAAAAAACCTCAACATGCTATAACAAACATTGGTATGACTCTAATAAGACAAAATTTAATATGCATAAATAGGAACTTTTACCTTGGGTTCAAAACAGTACTTTCTTAAGCACAAGATTGAAAAAAGTAAGGATAGAGGAGCATCTGCAAAAGGTCTTTGAATTTTTTTAAGTTCTAATCCTAATAAAGATTGTAATACGGCATCCAAAAAAGCAAATGCCACCTTAGGCTGCTCTAAGTCTAGTATCCAGAGCTAGGTAAATGATAGGAACATATTCTCTCCTCATTATAGGGTAGTGGAGGGCAATCAGGATTCCTGGTGAAAGGTCTAGATAATAATGTCATTTGGGGACTGGCTAAAGAAACTGAGTGCTTGCTTGTAAAAGATTTTGGGCAGCAGGATTGTCGTTTTCAAGCATGTCACTTAGAAGAGGGACCCTCAGATTTGTTCTTGGCCCATGTGAACAGAATTAGGAGCACTGGATGGGAGTTGCAAGGAGGTATATTTAGTTTTGATGTGAAAGGAACTTTGGGTTGCCTCAGGAGGTAATGGTAACCGCTGGTTTTTAGCTCAAGAAGCACCTTTTGTGTTGTATCTCATCTGATCCTGGCAACCATCCTTTGGGGGAGGGGCTTCTTTTGCTGATGAGGAGACCTAGGCTGAAGATTAGTGAGCTGTTCTGTGTCAGGTACTAAGGAGCTCAGCCCTCTGTGTTTTATTACGGTTTGTGGGTCCCTTACTATAGGATGCTTTAAGGAGAGGTTGGATGATGTGTTGGGGATATTTTAAACAGGAAGGCCCTGTTTAGGTACAGTTTGGACCTGGTTACCCTCAAGTCCCTATCAGCCCTGCTGTTATGGGATTACATTTGTATCCTTCCTTCGGCACTTAGGCAAATATTACTCCACATGATCACTTAACTATTTCACATATGTACATGTAGTCTTCCAAAGTAGGTTATAAACTCCAAGGGTACAGGGTCCATTTCCCAGTTATCTTATATCACCTCTGTCCAGTAAATTTCAATATCAACTTGTTGCATAAACTTCATTCTTCTCCAGTTTAGCAGCCTACCTGGTGAATCCAACCCTTCCTATCTTCTCTCACAGGAAATATGCTAAAGTATGATGCAGTTTCAAAAAGGCTTCTCTGGTCACTCTCCCTTCTAGGAGAGACAACATTGTCACTACTGTTTTATTCTATTTATTTCTTCAAGTGATAGGCTCTGATTGAATGCCCTACTTACCCACACAGGTGCAGTGTGTCTAGGACAGCAAACATCACATTAAAACAGTTGTGGTGACCAGATAAGTGATGGGTGGAACAGGGTAGACCACCAAGGGCAGTGAAATCTATAACTGTGTATGTTGTCTGGGTGTAGTTTCTGGAAGAGTGGCTAGGACATGAGTGGTGTGTGTGTGTGTGTGTGTGTGTGTGTGTGTGTGTGTGTGTGTATATATATATATATAATTATATATAAAACTGACAGGTTGCATCATAGAAAAAAAATGAAGTACAGAGTTTTTAGAGCTGGGATAGACCTCAGAGTTTACTTAGTCCAAAAGACAATAATGAATATTTGTTCATTTGACAGTTAGTGGTTCAACCAAATTATTTCCTGGGCTATTTTATACTATGTTTAATAGTATCTGGTGTCAGTACTGGTCAGCTAAATTTGGGCTCATTCATGAACTCACAAAGGCAGTGTTTGTGAGGGGATTGCAGTAAGGAACAAGGAAGACTAGTAGCTGACTTAAGCAACTTTACTGGAGCAGTTCTAGACAAACAAACTAAATTTAGTTTTCATGGTTTTTATGTAGTCTAGTGTGAATCACTGGGCAGGATAGGAATCATTCCCTCAAGGTGGCAAGGCTTTGGAAGGAACTGGGTTTTCTGCATTAATATAAACTTTGCCTACTTTATAACTTAGCTATTTAGGTCCCAGCACTAGCTCAGACCCCCTTCAATGGAAACCTTCCACAGGTAGCAGATTCATAGAATGTGTTCTTATAGCACTGTGAAGACTTGGCAATCATTCAGGTAATTTGGTTAATATAGATGACCTAAAAGTTTAAAGAGAAAAATTGAACTTGAATCATGATCTTATATGCAGAAATAACAAGCCTGATGTAGCTAATTAAGGGAACTGAAAGGCATCTGCCCAATGCACGACCTGTCAAAGTTTAGGGGCTAGCCCCCAAATCCCCAACGTTAAAGACATTTTTTGGATTTGTCTAGAGTCTGTTAAAGAAGACTCATCACTTCAGAGTGGGTCATGTAGGGACCATGTAACCACATGGGGATTCAAAACAAAAATCCTCCTTATTTTCAGATACTGAAATTTACCTTAATTTTGTTTTTGAGGGGTTACCTAATGTAGTAATTGTAATACAGTCCTAATGAAAGTTCCAATTGGTTTAGTTTAAGAGTCTTGATGAGATTTTTCATTACTATGTAGAGAACAATGGTAACTAAAACACCCTAACTTTGAAGATACTCTTAACTAATTACTTTTACTAATACCCATTTGTTAGAAAAAGTAACAATTCTGAGCTATTAGACCAGCAGGGATTCTTTGTGTTTTTCTTTTCCAGGCTAAACTTACAAATGTTGCATATCACACTACTCAGAGTAGAGCTTTGAACCCAGTCAGTCCTTCTGCATGAACAGAAACATTTAGGAATATTTAATTTATAACATTTTAAAAACTGTATTACAAGTAAAACCCATACTTAAGCTCTCGAGAGGGAAAAAGCATCATATTATGTCTGTCAAATAATAGATCTGATTCTAAAATATGTTCATCATATTATATATGAAAGCTATATGGTATGTATATAGTTATATCTACACAAACATGTATGTATTTTGTAACATACTTTTAAGTTTTCGCAAATGTCTTATTTTTTTCATAGCTTACCCTGGTTATTCAGGAAAAACATGAGATAAATCAGAGAGAAAGTAATTTGCACTCTTTCCACACTTTAAAAATAATATTCCCTATAAGAAACATAATCCCAACAAAGGAAAATACTTTGCTTTACAAATCCAATAAAACCGACACATAATATTTATCTTCGTGTTCATCATGAAATAGCTGTCATTACATATCATAGGCTTTGTCCAACCATGGTTATCGGGAGACTTTTTATAACAGTTTTACTATTATACCACAGAATGTTAATTTAGGGTCATCTGCCTATTGTTAAAAATCTTTCAACAAATTCTAGGCCCTACAAACCATTAGGATGTTCTCTCAGGGCACTTTTCTAACAGGAATGTTGCTGGTTTGGCACACCCTTCGGAGCTTTTTGACATTGCACAGTTCAGAAATCAATCCAGGGATGTCTATGTTCCAAAGATTTCTCGATAAAACTAAGAACCGGAAAACAAAATGTCAGGCAATAAACTGCTCCGGGGCATGTTCACGAGCAGTCGGGATTCTAGTTTTAGAAACGTGGAATCGAAGACGTTACTCCAACAACACCTGCCGCATGCCAGGAGGCAAGGACAGAGTTAGCACACACGCAGGTAAGCCAGCAGCTCCGCCGGAGATAGCAAGTGGGGGAGAGCAGAGGGCCCCGGGGAAGCGCGTGCGCTCCGCAGAGCCGGCTGCCCCAGCCGGGCGGGCCTGCCCTCACGCGAACCCCCTTCACTCTGGGAGCGCTCGCGGCCGAAGCGCAGTTCGTAGCTAAGAGGACAAACGGCAGGGGCGGGGTCGCACACGTTCCCCTTGGGTCGCTCTCCGACCTGGGCCCCCCCCTTCAGACGGCGCGATGCCGCTTCCTCCAGCTCGCTCGGCATCAGCTCGAGGCCCTGGCCCGCCTCGTTCGCGCACAGAGCTGCTACGGAAGCCGCGAAGGCCACACCGTGTAGCGCGCAGGCGCAGAGGCCGGGCGCACAGCGAAGGGGGTGGGGAGGGCCATAGCGGTCAGGCCGGCGCCGGCGCCGTACGTGTCCGGGCCAGAAGTCGGGCTGGGAATACCCTCGCCCTCCGCCCCGACGCGACGTGCCTCCCAGTCCAGAAAGTCCCCGGCCCGCGCGCAAGGCCCCGCCCTTCTGCGTATGCAACGTCACTGGCGAAGGCGGCGTCTTCCTCCGCCGGGCCGTTCCGCCGCCGGCACTAGATTCCCTCTTCCCCTCCCCCTCCCTTCCCGCTCCGGAAGCCCCCCCGCCCTTCCCTTCCCGCTCTCCGCGCCCGGGGCCTCGCGCTCTTTTCCAGCTGCTCGTGACGCAGCCAGCAGAACCGGCCTTTTCGGCGGGGGCGGGGCGCGCTGATTGGCTGTTGGGCTTCAGTCACAGAGGGCGAGCCGAGTGTCGAATGCTTGGGGGTTGGGGGGGGGGCGCCCTCAGGGATCCCTACGGCCTGCGCAGGAAACTGAGGCCCGAGAGGCTGAGGGCCGTGGCCGGGGTCACACCACCTGTTACCCCAAGGGCCTTGACCCCCTCTCTTTAATCCCCGCCCCCCCGTGGGGAAAAGGGGGTGGGAAGCCTTTCAAAAGTCCACTCTATAGACGAAACGTGGCATACAGTAAGCGTTTAATAAAGGCGTAGTCAAGGTCAAAGCCCAGCCTTCTACGGGTCCTGGATACGTGACCGGGGGCGGGCCGGGATCCGGCTCCTGGGACCGGGCACGGGGAGGGTCCGGGCCAACCTCTGAAAGTCTAACCTGGGCCAACCCCCCAGGGCTCCGGGCTTCGACCTAGAGTCCACCCTGGCAGTCCCCGCGGCCCGGTGGGAAGAGTGACATCACCCTACCGTGCCCTGCCCAACTCACCCCCTCCCCAAACTCTGCTCACTCTGTGCCCTCAGACCAGGATATCCCCACCCAGCCCCGCCCTTGGGTCAGGAGAACACCCTGAAAAAAACAGGAGCGTTTGTCTAGGGGTCTAGAGATCGTCGTAGTTCTGGCCGAAGCAAAGGAAAAATCGAGGGGCCAGAGCAGAGCTTTGAATTTTTAAGCTGGAAGGAGCCCTAGCAAATTATCTGCATTTTACAGAGGAGGAAACTGAGGATGAAGACATTGTTTAGGGGGTTTGCCTGAGTTATAACTTGGCTACCGGGCCAGGCTGGTTAGCCTGCTGACCTTGGACTAGAAGGAAATCCTGGTTCCAAGCCTAGCCTTGTGTCCGTTCTCTCCCTTTCCCCTTCTGTGCCTTTTTCCTCTTTCCCATCCTTTTTAATTGAAAGGGAAGATAAAGTTGAGATATATTTAATTTTTTTGTTGCTTTTTCTGTAGGAACATCTATTTAAGTTTTATGTCCTTTGTTACACCCGTAAGGATCAGATAAACTGAACCTTGTCTCAAAAATAATTGCTTTGTCCTTGTACGTGGCCCCAATGTTCTCTTTGCATCATTGACACTCCAATATCCCACTGGTGGTATAAAGAGACTCAATAAATTCTTCCATATATTAAAAATATATATGTTACATTTCATCAAGCCATCCTATTTAATGTAAAAATGTTCAAGTAATAAGCCTTTTTGAAAACTGTACCTTTTATGCCAATGCCAGAAATATTTCGTGCCTTTCAAAGAGTCTTTATCATCTCTGTTTTCTTATTCTCTTTTGAGAAGTAGAATCATCATGTGGGCCAAAGGGATGAGAAGGGAGGTGCTTTTTGTATGTGTGTGTTGGGGGAGGGGGATGTATTTGGGAATCATAACAGGAAGTAGACAATGGAAGAGAGGGAGGGATGGAGAGAGAGACAGCAATGGAGATAGACACAGAAACAGACACACATACGCATACAGAGAAAGAGAAGTACAGGACCTGAATGTGTGTTGTTTTACAGGAGAAGAAAGATTACATGTACATCCATAACATAGCCTCAAGAAATGTAACAATATCCAAAAAGCAACCAACCTTACAGTCAGGAAAACCTGACTTCAAATTCTCCCTCTGCTACATTGTGACTCTAATAGGCTACTGTCATTTTTTGGGGCCCTTAGACAATGTTCTAAGAAAATTGCATCTATGTGCTTTGGTAAAGAGTGTCCTCTATAAAGATGAAATCAGAGGTCTAGACAAAATAAAAAACTTCTACTACATAACAATGAAGTACCAGGTGAGAGTCGGTAATGTGGCACTAAGTGCTATTTTGCAAAATGACTCTTCTTATCGTGGTTGATATCATCTGAGACAGGGTCTTCTTTTAAAAAGCCCGAACATAGTTACTATCAACATTGACGCCAGTAAAAATTCATATACACAAATAAGAGGAAGAAAGAAACACTTCTAATTTCTAAACTTAGTAACCATCAATAGAGACAAACAAATTCAAAGGAAAACATTACTTCTTATTTTGCAACTTAGTAACTATAAACAAAGGGGAAAAATGGAAAAAACACAAGTAAAAATAAGAAAGACATTTCCCCTGACTACAAAGTAAGTAAGCATATTGACCAGATGTTTCCACCCATACAAAAAATGATGTAGAAAAGTAGAACAGCTGTAAGAGGAAAGTGTTGGGCAGCATTGTGTAGCGTCAAGAGAGCTGATTTAATAGAGGAATTAGGCTGGATTCCTAGCTCTCTGCTCTTTTCTGCCCGTGCATACCTGGGGCTCAGTCTTCTCGTCTGTAAAATGAGGGACTTATAACTTCTAGGCTGTAATCTCCCAGCCGTTACTCTATAATTCTCTGGCCATGTTATCTTTAGTGTTCCTTCTAGCTATAACAGTCTGAGACTAGGGGGAAAATAAAAACAGGAAGCCTGCCTTTTCACAAGACCTGTAGATACACTGTCCTTTTAGGTAGGGGAGAGAAAAGGAAGCAGCACCTACTATTGGCTTAGAAAGGGAAAGGAGGCTAGTGGTATCAGAAGAGAAATCATTAAATCAGGAATACTGAGTCAAAAAAGGACCTCAGAAGCCGCCTCATTCAGCCTTCTCATTTTACAGATAAAGTTGAGACTTAGGTCAGGGAATTTCCAGGGTCAAGCTGTTAGTGTCTAAAGCAGGACTCAAACCCAAATCTTCTAGATTTCAAATCTAGTGCTCTATCACACTTCCTCAATGAATAGTTAGAAAATCAAGGAGCTAATCATTCAGATGTTGCCTGTTTACCACTAATAAGACAGATGCCATAGAAACTAATAGCTATAACAGGAAGATAATTGGCAGAATGGCTCAGTTACACACAGGAGACAATATCCAATAAGAGAAACCTCAGCAGAACTCAGGCAGTCAGATGTCGTGTACATATGTTCAGAGTAACAGACCAAATGAACTAGAGCTGTTAATTGTAAGAAGGTGAATGTATAGCCTTATAGGTATCCAAAGAGATGTAGCATGGTATGATTGGGGGGTGGGGGGAACACTGCAGATAAAGAACTGGTTACTTCTACCATTTATTTCTTGTGACCGTAGGAAAGTCATCTACTTCTCTTGGCCTTAGTTTCTTTCCTCTACAAAATAGTATTGGATTTGGTGATCTGTAGATTCTATTTCTAAATTCTATGGGGCTTTGTGGGATGTGTTATAATTGAAGTTGTTCAGTTGTGTCCAACTCTTTGTGACCCCATTTGGGGTTTTCTCAACAAAGATACTGGAGCCTTTGCCATTTCCTTCTCCAGCTCATTTTACAGATAAGCAAACAGGGTAAAGTGACTTGCCCAGTGTCACACAGCTAGTAAGTGTTTGAGGCCTGATTTGAACTCAGGAAGATGAGTCTTCCTGACTCCAGTCCTAGTGCTTTATCCACCATTGCTGCCTTTCAAAAAAAGAATTTCCACTTACAGAACTGATATAATTGAAGGGCATCCTTTATTTAGGAGAAATAGATCAAAATGGCAGTTGAGTAGCATTGGTGCTCAGAAAAGTATCCTCCTATGATATGGGAGGGTTAAGAGACTTAGAAACTTAATATGAAGTCAACAGCCAGAACAAGCTAACGAGGCTGTTCTCATTCAGTCAAAGTGTCCAGAATGAGGGAGTGAATAGGATTGATTGCTACCCAGTCAGACCACACTCAGGGCATTTTGCTCAATTCCAGTTGCCACATTGTAGGAAAGAAATTTATAGGAACACATCCAAAAGATGGTGATGTGGCTAGAGAAAGAGCTCAAAATCAAGTCATACCAGGATCATTTGGAAGAAACTGAAGATGTCTGGCCTAGAGAAGAGTAGTGTGCCGGACTCCAAACTGACCTTGACAGGCTAGAGCAAGACTACAATTTTTCAACATCTCTGTTGGCCTATTCTGGACTTTCTGTACTTTAAAACCATGCCTCTCCTACTGTCTTCTCCTGAAATTTTCCTCATCACATGGGGCCTTCTCACCCTGAACATCCCACCACTGTTGCAGACTGCTCTCCATGGAATATCCCTCTGTCAGACCTGTCCCTCTTCTCTTATTATTATAGGTGATCAGGCAAGAGGGCCCTGGGGCCTGCTAATAATGGTAACCTTTGTTTCAGGTGCAGAGTCTTGATCTATTCACTGGGCAAGTGCTAGAAGTCGTTCTTTCAGAATAGGAAGTAAGATTCCTTGACCAAGCCAGAGATACTTGGGACTAGGTCCGAGGGATGAGCCTAACCCTAAGGCAACTAGAGGAAGACACTACTGGGCTTCCTTCCCACATGTCTATATTTTCTCTGGAGTGTCCTGGCCTTCCAGCTTAATACTGCCTGCCTTTACCACCCTGGCTCATCACCAGTCATCTTACTTTTGTCTTGCCACAGGACTCCAATGGAAAGAGGGAGGCTGATGACTTTGTGAAGTTCTGCCTCACTTAAATCCAATTCATATGAAAGCCAAGATGAAACAACAATCCATGAGTAGTAGTAGTTACCCACTGGAGACACAACCAGTTTGAGTTGGGCAATTCTGCTATTTCTCTTTCTCCTTCTCTTCTTCCTTTTTCTCCTCTTCCTCTTATTCTTCCTCCTTCTCCACCTCCACCTTCTTCTTCCTTCATGACATGTGATCTCTCTGTCCATGTGGGGAGTCATTTCCTTACATGTAGGTGCTCTGTCCAAGTGAATATAATTTTGGGTGGCTTATATTTTGTGAGGTATCTTGGGGCTGGAGGGCTAGATTAAAAAAAAATTCTTATTTATTTATTTTATAATTATTTTCTCCAAAAAAACTTGAGCAAGTAACTCTAATCTGGGCCTTACCACAAAATGGAGAAACTCACCACTGGGAGAAGAAAAATCCCTGTTAGAGGATGGACCTGAATCTAGTAAGATACAATTCAATAGGAAGAATTATTAAAGTCTTATACTTGGGTAGAAAAATGTCAATGACACAAATACAAAATGGGGGAGATGTTGCAATGTTAATGAGAGTTAAAGATCTTCCCCACCATTAATAGGCCTCAAGTGGAGCCCATTAAGGGAAACTTGATTAGGGGAGGCTTGTTTTATAGGAAGGCCCACACCTTTTGTTAATTGTTAATCAGGCACTGGGTCACAGGGATTGTGATGCCCTTCAGCTCTGAAAAGTGTATATATACTGTGAGGTGAAGTTTTGCTTTAGGGTTTACTCTTTGGAAGAAGGTTCCTGTGCTGGATGAGACTCTGGGTAGTTGTTAAGGAGACCCCTGACTTTGAAAACCCAGATATTGGTGATTCTCTCTCTGGTAACTATGTATGTATATAATGGTCAGACAGTTGGATCTGTCTGTTGATCTGTGATATATGTGTTGCTTATGGTCAGACAGAAACTCTGTCTGTTGGTCTTTATTTCTCTGCTTACATTTTCTCTGTTGGTATATGGGATTAAAGAAGATTGTTGACTCCTCAAAAGTTGATTGCCTTTTAGAAAAACAGATCTAAGAACCTATGCTAGCAGGTCATCCTGGATGTGTCACGGTGCTTGATGCTATAGATGTAGGTGGATGGTCATCTGTCTGAAAATGATCTGAATGTGAGTTTATGGTGTGAAGAGGATGCTGAAAGAGGGATGTCTGGGTTCCAATTAAGGGAGGACTGTTTCACACAGATGGCATTAAAGTATTATATTCAGTTCTGGGACCCTAGTTAAAGAAGTACATTGATGAACTACACAGTGTCCAGGGGTGGGCAACCAGGACATGGAAGGGGCCTTGAGTCTGTAGCATGATGAATGGTTGAAGGAACTGGGTGGAGGTAGGATGTATTTAGAGAGAATTCAAGGCATGGGGGGCATGATAACTGTGTTCAAAGATTTGAGGAGATTACATTTGGTAGGAAGAGGGAGTAAAATAATTTTGCATGGCACTCATTGGTTAGGTCTGACTAGGAAAGCAGAGCTGTTAGAGCACAAGGGCAGGTCTCCTTCCCAAAGCCCTCCCAAAGGCATTTCTCAGATTCTGAAGCTGCTTGTAGATTCCATTGGAAAGTAGGGAAAACCAGAGAGGTCCAGGTGTCCTTAACTTGCCTTTATTATTCTCGTAGTTTGTTGGAATGTGGGTAAGCAAGAGAAGCAGGTAAGACCACTTCAGCAGAGTAGGGTGGCCTTGGATAGTTGACTTTCCAGGGAGCTTCATTCTCTGTGTTGTGTGGGTCCCCAGGAGATGAGTTATGCAATGAGTAATGCAAAGTTTCAAGTGTATAAGATATTTGAAACTTTAGGCACAGAAGACACCCAAAGGTTGAGCAATACTGACTTTATTTCACAAGGTCAGGGAAAGCTGACTTTTGACAGAACCTTTGGAATCTTTCCTTATTCTTCTGGGTATGACATTGGTGTGAAACAGTCCTCCCTTAATTGGGACCTAGACATCCCCCTTTCAGCATCCTCTTCAGACCACAAACTTACACTCAGATCATTTTCAGACAGATAGCCATCCACATACATCTGTAGCATCAGAGTCATTTGTTTACTTCTATAACTAACCATAGAGCTTATCCAGGGAGCTGGTTGAACAGTGGACGGAATCTCAGCAGGTTCTGGCTTAAATTTTGGTGTGGCAGGAGTGCCTACCACTGTATATATAAAGGTAAACTAAAGAAATACTGGCAGGGGCTTTTAACAGAAGAGGAAACTGAGGTTAAAAGCAGAGATTTGAATTGCCAAAAGTCCCAAGCCTGAAATGTCTGGGCTTCTGCCTCCAAAGCTTATGCTCTTTCCCCTACAGTATTTGCTTCTGTAAATACATTTCACCAGTTGAAAGTCATTTGAGTCTGCTAGGAGGCAAGGTTAGAAGTGGACTTTGCTCTCTCTCTCTCTAATATTCAATATAGGAAATTTGTACAAAAATCTTCAAGAGTTGTTAAATGACTTGTTTCAGGGCTGGTTAGGAAGGCTCCCTTCTCTAATAACCTGGCAAGTCTGAAAAAATACTTACAAAATTACTGCCTGAAAGATCAGGACTGAAAAGAGGCAGCTAGATGTTATAGTGAATAGATTACTGGGCCTGGAGTTGGGAAGATCTGAATTCAGATCTGCCCTTAGACACTTCCTAGCAGGGAGATAGCAGACAAATCTCTTAATCCTCAGTTTCCCATCTCTAAAATGGACATAAAAATAGAAGTAGCATTTAACCCACAAGGCCGTTATAAAACCTAAATAAGATGATATTTTAAAAGTGAAACCTTGAACCTTAAAGTGTTAAATTAATTCTTATTGTTACGGATGAACCCTGGGGTCTGCTAATGATTGGAGCCTTTGTTTCAGGAGCAGAGCCCTGATTTATTAGCTGGGTAAGTGCTAGAAGTCCTTCTTTCAGAATAGGAAGTAGGATTCCTTGGGCAGGCCAGAGATACTTGGGACTAGGTCAGAGGGGTGAGCTTTGCCCTAAGGCAACTAGAACTACTGGGCTTCCTTCCCACATATCTATATTTTCTCTGGAGTGTCCTGGCATTCCAGCTTAATACTGCCTGCCTTTACTAGCCTGGCTCATCACCAGTCATCTTGCTTTTGTCTTGCCACAGGACTCCAGTGGAGAGAGGGAGGTTGATGACTTTGTGTGAAGTTCTGCCCCACCTAAATCTAACTCACACGAAAGCCAATCTATGTGTAGTAGTAGCTACCCTCTGGGGACACAACCAGTTTCAGTTTGGGCAATGTTGCAATTTCTTCTCCTTCTCCTCCTACACCTTCTTCTTCCTTCGTGACGTGGTCTCTCTGTCCATGTGGGGAGTCATTCCCTTACATGTGGGTGCTCTGTCCAAGTGAATATAATTTTTGGTGGCTTATATTTTATATCTTGGGGCTTGAGGGCTAGATGTTTTCTATTTATTTATTTTATCATGATTTCCCCCCAAAAAACTAGGACAGATAACTTTTTGTCTTATACAGTTCTCATTTATGATTTCTTGAAATATAGCTCTGAAAAAACAGGCTTTGAAGAAACCCATTGTGTTCAAATGGAGCCATTTGGCTACACCTTTAAACCCAAGTCCCTGGTTTTCCTTGAATGGCCCAAGCCTGCCTCCCTTGCTCATCATTTACATTTTGATGACTCAGAGTGAGAGTAAATAGTAGTTGTTTTCTGTTCTGGCTGGAGACTCAGAGGGTCTCCTCCCACAGGGATTCTTTTGTGATGGCAAACTAAGCCATCTTTTGTTTCAGTCCTTACCTAGCCCTTAATCACTGTATGGGCGTTATCTTGGACAAACTGAGACCTTCATCTGTAACTTGGGGATGGTAATACATAAAAGTAGGTGACTAGATAGTGCAGTGGATAGAGTGTCAGTCCCGGAGTCAGGAAGACTTACCTTCATGAGTTCAAATCTAGCCTCAAATACTTACTAGCTATGTGACTGGGCAAGTCACTTCATTCTCTTCACCTCAGTTTCCTCATCTGTAAAATGAGCTAGAGAAAATGGCAAAGCACTCCAGTATCTCTGCCAAGAAAACCCAAATGGGGGTCGCAGAAAGTCAGACAAGACTGAGACAATTTGACAACAATAAAGTAATTACTATTATTGTTGAGAGTTGACTATAGTTATTTCTGCCTGACACGCTCAAGAGAATAAAATTGTTCCCAAACTTTGCCATGTTCCATGTGTCTATGACAAATTATTTTCAAATATTAAAATTTAAGTATCCAGATGAAGCCTTCAGCCCCTTCGAAGAAAAATATTCCAATAATTCTAGCCACTGGTGATAATTTCAATGAAAGGAAGGACTTCACAGGGTCCTATAAAGTCAAGCAAACTTGTGACCATCTTCATCTTTGACTGACTTCAGCAAAACTTTGTACCGCCCCACCATCTGGCCTTCCTTTGAAGACTTCTAGGGTTGGAAATCCACAATTTTCCAAGGCGGTGCATTTGATATTTGAATAGCCCCATGGTGCAGTGGATAGAGTGCCAAGAGTCAGGAGGAGCTAAATTGAAATCTGGTCTCAGACACTTACTAGCCATGTGACCCTGGGCTTACCCCAGTTTGCCTCAGTTTCCTTATCTGTACAATGAGCTGGAGAAGAAAATGGCAAACTACTTCAGGATCACAGCCAAGAAAACCACAAATGGAGCCATGAAGAATAGATGCAACTGAAAAAATGACTGAGCAATGATGACAATGCCTATTAGCGTACCTCCCAGTTCTGCTGTAAGGTTCAAATAAGATTACATGTGTGTGTTTACTAATGGGCTGCCCAAATAGGATGGACTGTCTATCCAAAAGCATTGGACTCAGTACTGTAAAATACTTCATTAAATTTTCCTTCAAGATTCATACAAATGTTAAAATCGCATAAGATTCCCTGCCAGGTATAGCACAGACATAACTTGGTTGTGTTCACACACACTCACTGCTCATATCAAGCAGGAAGTTGAACTGGAGAGTCATTCACATGACCTGGACCTAGTAATCTCCAGAGGAAAAAAGTCAGTGGATGAGGACAGGCATGGCCTGTTTTGTGCATGTCACTGGATGACCAGCCCACGCACTTGCTCCACCTGGGTCATCCTCTCTAGATTTTCTTGTGCACTCTCATTTGTACATATGAATAACCAGGAGTGAGACAATTTTTCAGGCAAGATACAGATCAGGAGTGTTTCTGTCACATCCTCAGTAACTGCTCCAGGGAGAAAGCCTTCCCAGGCTACAGTTTAGAGCGTATTGAGAAGGTGCTTCTTGGCATTCCTTAGGAATGACTCACCAGACTCCTCCTTCTTCCACCAACCACTAGTAGTTGACCTTTTCCCTGAAGACACCTGTGAATCCACATTCTCATACCTCGGAGCACTAGAAGATACTTCCTCATTGGGAGGCCTAGGCTTCTCCTTGAAAGTACAAGCCTTATATCTATTAAAATGTTCCTAAGACATCCGGCTTCCCTTTCTTTTCCTAGGGTCATATTCTCCAAACTCTTCTATGAGTAAGAATTTCCCTCTGTGCTTCCATGGCCTTCTTTTTCTCTGTTGTTTTCTTGAGGCCTTCCATTCTTTCATGGAATTTGGTCCATTTCTAACTTCTTAAACATTACTCCCCAAAATCCACACATATACATTGTAGTACAGGGACCATGGCTTTCTTGATGCTCCTTGAAGAAGACATTACAGTTCCCTAGTCTACACATAGGATTCCCCTGTCTTCATCTCTACTTCCTAACTTCCCAGACTTCAAATTTCAGCTGAAGGCCCACTTCTACAAGACATCTTTCCTGGGGTTTTATTTGTTTTGTTTTGTTTTTTGTTATAGCACAATGCCTGACACATTGCAGATGCAAAAGAAACACTTGTTGACTTTGTGGGACATAATTCTTGGCAAGATAATTTTACTGTTTGAAGCAAAAACGGGTAAAAGCACTTAAAGGGTAACAGTGAGAAAGTAGAACTTCATATGTGCATCTTCACAAGGGCCCCAACGCTGTCCACATGATTTCTCTTTAGGGCTATCCTAAACCAGAGGAAGATGGACAAAAATTCAAGTAAGCAGGATAAATCCTGCCCAAATGAGAACCAGAACTGCTGTCTTTTTCTCCATTTTAAAATTCATCAAACACAATTTCTCAAAACCTTAGCTGTCACAAATATCTTCTAATGGATATTAGCATTTTGTTTGTGTTAACACAAGGTCCATGAGTCCCATTGAATGGCTGACAGGCTTCTCCCAGAGTTCACTGACATCTCACTTGGTTCTTATGGGTCCTCAAACCCTCAGAACCTAACCTGGTGTAACCTTTGGTTTGCTTTGGTTTGACCTTTGTTGATCCATATTATACACAAAAGATTCTCAATATAAGAAATCCTGAACGAAAATCCTGAATGGATTTTAAACTGTATACTGAAATTATGTACCGTGCTTTAAAGTTTAGAGACTGAGGGATTTAAGAAGTAAATCACATAGGTAGGGCATAGACAGACTCAATGGCACTGTGAGAAATAATCCTCTTATGGAAAACTCCACATAGCTGTCAGTGACTTAGAGAAATTTTTATTTGTCATTCTCTTGCCAGAGCCCTCAAGAGTCTTGGTGGCCCATGAGGAGACATAACCTTTCAGACAATTACAAAACTTTTTTGTCTTATCCTGATTCGCATTTCCCTCCTCTGCCATTGGCAGGATGCAACTTCCTGAACCGCCAATTGCATTCATTCTTCTCCTAGATGTGTTCCCCCTTCCTTGTTATATTTTGCATGTGTATTTAAATTAACTAACTCTACCTTGGGGATGTGTGGGTTAATATTAAACAGCTCTTTAGGCATGTGTATAAGCTTCTGACCTTTTACCAGGTCAGAAACCTGGTTCTGCTAGGTCACAGCTCTGTGGAACCAGCTACTTCTAATTTACATCCTGTTACCTTTCCTGCAAAGCTGAGAGTGTGTAGGTGTCACTCTTGTGGAAATGGAAGTCTTTCTTCTGTTTCTCACAGTACTTTATTTTTCTTTTTATTATACACGAGGTCCCAGCTGCATTACCCCAACTGGCTGGGTTGCCAGTCAGGCAGCTTGGGCTACTTACAGAGTTTATCTCTTTGTTCTCTCCTTCTCCTTCTCTCTCCCCTTCCCTCTCCTCTCCAAAGGAAGGTGAATTTTGAGGTCTGAAAGCTGCCTAGTTAACTTGGGGTTTACCAGATAGATTTCTTTCTCCAAGACTAAACATTAAACCCGTTTCTCTCTGGAGCTCATACATTGGACAATAGGTCCCTGCTCAAGCAGGAACTATTTTTTGGGCCCTCCTGGCTCAGAGTAAATGTAAATATTAACTGTTTGTCTTTTGACCAGCAACCCTGAGGGTCTTCCTCTCCCAGTTTGATTTCTTTTTTTTTATTAAAGGAGTAATCCCTTTCCTTACTTCTTAAGAGGCCTATTCACTGAATGGAAGTTACTTTACTCAAAGTGAGAACCTGAAAAGACCTTAGCCTAAAAAGGTCAGCATCTCCCATTGAATCCTAGGCCATCTCCAGTTGTCCTGATGAATACCTGATCACTGGATCCAGATGGCTCTGGAGGGGAAAACGAGGCTGGTGACCTTGTGCAGTCCTCCCTCACTTAGGTCAAAGTCAACTGTAATTCATAATTCATCTTCTGAACGTCTTGATCCTCTGAGATCAAAGGACAAACACAATCCAAAGTCCTAAATGTAAGGTTATGGTTTTGTCCCAGTTCAAATCCTCAAAGAACTACAACTATAAGCACAGCCTTATATTTATCTGGAAAGTGAGGAAGGTATCCAGCCCATTGGGTGGGTCCCTTAGCCTGGCCTCCACAGATAAGAGAGTCTCCAGGATTCAGTAGAAGTTCATGAGACCAAGTGTCCGTCTCTATGTGGTATATGATAAACTTGTACACAGTGAAACAAACTTCTTCAACTCATCTGCGCAAAGAGACTATGTAAGCCATCCTTACACTTAACTGTAGCTATTATGATGTTCTGATTTTGCTTTATGAATGTCAGTTTGATGTTGTACAGCTCTTCCGACAGTATGTGAATTCACTTTTTATTAGACAAAAATCTCACATTGACAATATTCCTCAATGAATTGAAACCCAAATAGATTTGTGAACTCTGAATTGAGAGCTGCCTCCAAAGTTAAGTCAATAAGCATTTAAAGTAAGTCCTAAGTGTCATATCCTTTGATAAGTGCTGAGAATAGAGTACAAGAAGAAAGATTATCCTTGTCCTTAAGGAGCTCCCATTCTAATAGACCAAGATAACCCTTCAAAGGGAGCTAGAAAGTGGAGGGTGACATGTTTGGGAAAGTGAGATGTTTGACTAGAAAAGAGTGAAGGATGCTTGGCTTGAGGCTTCCTCAAAATGAAAGTTTCAGAAGGAACTCAACAATGTGTGGGTGAAGTAGGAAGGAGGAGAGGCTGCTGGATACAAGGTACTTCCAACCTGTGAATTCCAGGGATGAAGAAAGCCTCCAGGACAGAGAGGTTTCTATAGCGTGGTAAAGAAAGTCCAGAGAGCCAGCAAGGCAGCTTGGAGACAGAAGATGAAGGTAGGTCACACCCCATCCACGCCTCTCTATCCTGAGTGACCCTTGTTCACATCCTCCGTAAAAGTTACCACAGAGAAGGTCAACTGTGAGGGACCTTCCTTGGTTTTGCCTGACATCACCTGGGTATAGAAGGAGCCCTCTGACTCACACCTGTCATCTCTCGTCTTTATCATTCAATTACCCAGTTGTAGTCACATTTTAATTGTTATTTATTGGTTACATATGTTGCAGCCTGCTTATCCCCACTATGCACCTTCCTTTGGGTGATACTTACATTTAGTTCTTCAGAGGTGGTTATATTCTAGTCTCTCCGTGATTCAGCATCATGGGTAAATGGGCAAGCTTGTGACTGTTAAAAAATTCTGTAATTTCTTAAAATTAATCCAGGTCAATCTTGTCTGCCTTTTCAAAATAAGAAAATGACCCCTGAGATCTGGATTATTCCCTTGTACTTCTAAGTGAGGATATCAGAGAAGTGGGCAAGGGGGCAGAGAATACTCAGAATCGTACTGTTTTTAGATCTCTAACAAACTTGAATTTCTTGGACATATATCTGGACAACCTGAATCCTGTTCATCCTGACATTCTCATAATAACATTTCCAGATGCTATAAAATCTGGTCCTCAGAGAGCAGTCTCTGTTGCTAGGACCACACTCAGAATCTCTGTAGCATTGTACTATGTATCAGAGGTAATACTCCACTGCTATTGCCTTGGAGAACCCACCACCATGTCCTTAGCATAGTGAAGCATTCCAGGAGGACCTGATGGAGATGTGAATATTTTCAAGCCTTTTCAAAAAGAGGAGGTATCAACATAATTGAAAAATATCAAGAATATTATTAAAAACAAACCTAGACAATTGAGGTGAACAGCTAGCTAACACACAGCCTAATGTTTTCATTGCAATAAAATGAAATTATTATTAATAATACTACATTATTAAAATATTATTATAACTATGTATATAGCAAATGTATCTTTGATGAAGGTATAAGGGGAAGACAGGTTTTTATGTATTTTTTAAATAATGGATCATATGTTCACAATCACACAAAAAGGAAAGTACAGAGAATACAAGATCCCACTGTGGTTAGTGACTCCCTGCTGAGGGGTTACCAGGGAGATCGTTTGTTAACCTGCTATAAACAATAGAGCCACTGGCTTTCTTCCTGGTTTACACATCCAGGATGTTGCAAACCCTTTTGAGATTTGTCAAAACTTGCAACTACTATCAACTCCTGGTGATTCATGTGGGAATTTCCCGAAAAACCTAGAAAGTGTTGCCTAAGATTGCAAAATCATGGGCAAAAATAGGACAGACTTTAGGGAAACAGTTGCTATGCTTCTCACTATTGCTAATTGAATGTGGGGGATTTGGAAGAGAGAGAGATTTGGGAAAAGAACAGTTGAGTAAGATTGTTTCTAAGAACTGGACTTGGATTTCTGGATTGTGGCTTAAAGTATAGGGATGATGTAGGGCTCTCATCTAGAGACTGAATATAGCGATAGAATTCACCTGTAAGTGTTGAAAAGAACTTATTTGCTTGGATTATTGTGCATGTGATGAAGAGGGCTTTACCCTGAGAAGGAGAGAATAGGGAGAATGTTGTCTACAGAGATCTGGCAAGCCTGGCACTGTAGAAAATAGGAGATGGAACTTCAAGAACAGCAGAAAGGGGGTGCTGTAATTGCAAAGCTACTGTCCAAGAAGGAATCCAACAGCAAAACACACAACCCCCATGTTTATTTATGTACACATATGAAGTATGAACAATAAAGTTCACGAGGAGAAGTAAGACTTAGTAAAGTCTGGAAAGACTCGAGTCAGGTTTTGAAGGGCTTTAAATGCCAAGCACAGGAGCTCATATTTGATTTTGGAGGCATCAAACCTTATGGAGAAAGTCAGTGATAGGCTCAGCCCTGCGCTTTAGAATAAGCACTTTGGCAGCTGGATGGAGGATGATTTGGAGAAGGGAAGAGAACTGAGGAAGTCTATTGTAATTAAGAGGCTATGGCAGTTATCCAGGGGGAGAGGTGTGGAGGGCTTGAAGAGGGCTTGAGCGCAGGGGTGAGAGGACGTGAGTGAGCTGACAAAGAACACTGCTTGAACTTCCTTGTTCCTTTCAGTGGGGTGGGAAGAAGGACCTAGACAAATTTTGGAGGAGGACCTCAAGCTAGAGTGGACAAAAGGTGGCTAGTGCCTGAAACTCCTTCCTTACCTTGCTGGCCGAGTGGGCTACACAGTGAATGAACCAGACTTTGGCAAGGGCATCATGATACTGTAGCTGATGTTATAACACTGACTCCATTGAATTTAGTCAGATCCCCCCTCCTCCTTTCCTCTCCCGTGGGACAGATAATTTTAACTACTTTTTGCTTTCATTTAAACAATAATACTTTCATTTTTAAAGCATGTAAAACAGATTTGTAACTATCAATGTTATTTAAATGTAAGCTCTTAAAATTTGCTTACCTTCATCATTTTCTCCACATTTCTTTAAATAATTTCTTATTCTTACAATCAGGGTTATAATTTGGTTTTGAATCAAATGAGTATTCAGAGTCTAGCTTGCTTTAATTTTGCTCTATTAAAAATCAGGAAGAGATTATGTCACAGAATCGTAGGACTTTTGTGCTGACGCTTAATAAGAAGAGACAATACTACATTTAACCACCAGGTGGCATCACTAATCAATTTGGTCCTATTCAAAATGAAAGACCAGGTACTGGGCAAACCACACTCAGTCTGGCACCTTTATACCCTCCATGTGGCCCTTGAGGGAGTGAAGAGCCCCACGTTGCCTATGGTTCTCGGAGGATAAGCGGCATTCAGTCCTCCAGTTCTGCATCTCTCTACCCCTGTTGTGCCCATCTCCTTAATCAAAGGTAGGAATTTTCTTGAAATTCAATTTTAATTTATTTTCAGCTCTTAATTGTCTCCCTTCCACCACTTCTCCTTCCCCTCATTGAGAAATCAAGGAAAACAAATCTGTTACAAAATACATGTAGTTAAAAAAAATAAATGTCCACCTTAGCCATGTCCATGCATATTAGATATGTGTGCTTGTATATAATGCATATGTGTAGATAACATGTACATATTCATGTATCAACATGTGCATTTATACATTCCTATATGTATATATTGTATGTATATATACATTTGTGTATACATATGTCCACACACACACACACACACACACATATATATATGTATACACACACACACACGTAGCTAGATGATACAGTAGATAGAGTGCCAGCCCTGGAGTCAGGAGGATTTGAGTTTAAATGTGACTTCAGACACTTACTAGCAGTATGGCCCTGGGCATGTCACTTAGTCCTGTTTACCTCAGTTTCCTCATCTATAAAATGAACTGGAGAAGGAAATTATAAACCACTCCAGTATCCTTGCCAAGAAATGGAGTCATGGAGAGTCAGATAGGACTGAAACAAGTAAACATGCACCCCCCCGAACCCCTACACACATGCACATATGCATCAGTTTTCACTCTGAGTGCAACTAGAGGGGGTAGTAGCATGTTTCTGTGCTTAATTATTCTTAATCAGCTTTCCTAAGTTTTTCAAAGTTATTTGTCTTTACGATCTTATTGTCACTGCATAAATTCTCATCCCTGGTTTTCTCACTCTGTTTTTGTATCAGTTCATACAAGGCTTTCTAAAATTTTGGAAAGCCATCCCCTTCATCATTTCTGCCAGCACTATAGTATTCCATGATCATATTCGTGTATCATACTTGTTTAGTCATTCCCCAATAGATGGGCATCTGCCTCAGTTTCTGATTCTTTGCCATAAAGCAGAGATTCTTACCCCAGGGCCCATGGAAACTTTGGCCCATGGATAGATTTCATGAGGAGGAACATGAACTTGGATGGAAAAATGACATCTTTATTTTCAATAACCTGTAACTGAAATTTGGTATTTCCTTCAAGTAGTTAAAAACATTATTCTCAGAAGGAGTTGACAGTCTTTACTGGACTGATAAAAAGTATCCATGACACCAAAAGGTTAAAGATCCATGATCTTGGAGGGGTTGTTGCTAGTGCAGCTTTGCTCCATCAGAAACTGTTCCTCCCAGAAATCTTTTGTTCTTACTGAATTTACTATGTGAAAATTTAGTGTAACTGAGCCTGGTGATTTGAATTCATCAAAGCCAGGTAGCTCTTTGTTATCCAATCTCCTTATTTATCTTGGGTATGAACTCCCTACGAGTCATTTTTGTTCTGCCCTTTCCTATCCAAAGTTCATTTTCCTTGGTCACAGTCCAGAAGAATTGAACAGTTCTGCCTTCTCTCTGTTACCAACAATCATGGTTGCATTTAGCCTGGAACAGCAGTTCTAAGCTTTTTTCAGTTTTTCTTCTTCCTCCACCAGAGCTAAAAGAAACCTTCCCTTTTTGTTTTCCTTAGTTTCTCTGTCAGTCTCAGCTCTTCCTGAACATCACCATTCCTTAAACCATCCTCACAGTACTGGGACATTCTTTTGGATTTAGCCTTCGTAGCTTGTCCTTCTGTACATCTCTTTTTTTTTTATGAATCTTTTTAAAAAAGCAAGATTTATTGACAAGTTATCTGTGTATCTGAGGTGGTTTTAGTGATGCAGAGACCCCAAAACTATGGAGGTATAGTGCAGTCATTTGGAAAGAATTCTCAGACTCAAGTAGTCTCAGTCAAGTGGCAAAAAGTTTACCCTAACACTAATATAGCAGACAGAGTTCCTTAGGGAACTAGTAACTTAATGGTGGTGATGCTAAAGCTTGTATAGAAAATGTTCAGTAGAGTGGTGTACCAAGTATGCTAATTAGGTGGGATGGGGCCAGAAGGAACATACAGTTTCTGTACCTTGGTGCAGGTGTCATTCATTACTGGCATGAGGGAGATAGGGAGTTTCCTAAGGGGTCTGTAACAAGAGAGGCTTGGGAGTTCACGTCTATAGCTTGACCTCTGGACGGTATATGGTAACTGTGGAATCAGTACATGATAGTTCTGTTGGTACAAGATAGCCCTGTTCAATACAAGAGAAATTCTATAGAAGTCAGCTTATTTCTGTAACAAAGAGAGATGGTTTGCTTCCCTGGGGCACACTCATGAATTATTGCCAGATATAGGGTCTTTGGGTTGGGGAGAGATCTAGTTCTAAGACTGGGATCCAAACACTCCATCATAGTCTATTTGAAATTCAATTTTTCTTATTTTCAGCTCTTAATTCTCTACCTTTCACCACCTCTCCTTCCCTTCATTGAGAAATCAAGGAAAACAAAACCTGTTACAAAATCTGTGTAGTTAAACAAACAAATGTCCACATTAGCCATGTCTATTCAGACTTCTATTGCCCCATATTATAATTGTTTCCTTTTGTGTCTTCAGAATTTCATTTTAAAGTATTTCTCATTGCTCCTGGGATGAATTCCTTCTATAATTTTAGTTCATGGGATCCTACCTATATTTCTTATCAACCTTTCAAACTTCATTTTCCCCAATACTAGATGAATATTAGAACATGACCAGTTTTCTTCTCCATCTCCAAAACAAACTCTAGAGGGAGTGGTGATTCCTGCCCTTCTCCCCCTCCCCCCCCACCAAGATTCCCATCCCTTCTATCCTAGCGACTTATTCTCCCTGTGGGTGAGAATCAGATACAGAATAAAATTTCCTTTTGTCAATTCTTCCACCTTTTGAAGGATAAAAGTATCATTAAGTTAAATAAAAATGTTATTAATTACTTTGCTTTTGATATGCGCAGAATGCTTCAGCCAATAACTGAAGTTCTCCAACATTACTTTATCATGCCTCTGTGTCAGGTGTATGCTTTGTTTTCTGGACTCTCATCTATTTCCTCTGCCTTGGTGGTCCTCCTCCTCATCCTCTTCACTTATACTTTTCAAGGTATCATGGTGCTTGGGAGCTAGATTTTTTTTTCTTCCTTCCTTATTTATTCTATCATTGTCTCTCTCCTCACTCCCCCAAACTGGGACAATTAACTCTTTTGTCTCATGTAGCTTTTACTTATGATTTCTTTAAATTTAGCTCTGGAAAACCAGGCTTTGATAAAGCCCATTATGATTCAAATGGGGCTACTTGACTATGCCTTTAAACCCAAATCCCTCTGGCTCTCACAGATTGTCCACTAATAGATCCCAGCCCAAGCCCAGAAAGCTCCTTCTTTAGCTTTTAATGGCTCAGAGTGAGTGTAAATAGCAATTGCTTCTGTTCTGGTCAGGAACTCTAAAGGTCTTCCTGTCCCAGAATGATTCTTTTGTGATGGCAAACCTGGGCAACTTTTGCCTCTGGTCTTATCTAGCCTTTAATTACTGAATGGATGTTGCCTCAGACAAACTGAGACCTGGGAAAGACCTAGCTTAAAAAGACCTGATCTTGTACTGCTTCCAGGGTCACTTCCAGTCATCATGACCTGCTGGACTCTGATAACTGGAAGAGATAGTGGGGCTGATGACTCTGCAGAGCTCTGACTCACTGAAATCCAATTCACTTACGAGTCAAGTCATCACCCTGCTGACGTCATTGGTCCTGTTTCAGAATGAAGAACGAACAACAAGGATAGCCATTTTTATACACCATTCCTAATTGTTAGCAACAGCCTAGCTCATCAATATGCCCTGTTTACCATAGCCCCTCCGACATTTATCTTTTTTCTTTTTTGGTCATTTGTTTTCTCACTCTGAAGGATGTTAGGTAAAAACTCTGAATCGCTTTAACGTGCATTTCTTCAGTTAATAGTGATTTGGAGAATTTCTCTCTCCACTTCTCCCCCCCACCCAGTTGAGATAGTTTGGGTTTCTTCCTTGACAATGGTCTCTTCATATTTTTAGAGCATTTATCAATTGGGGAATGGCTCTTCTTTTTTAAAAAAATGAAATTGCCTTATATATCTTGAGAAGGAGACCTTTATCAGTGAAACTTCCTGTAATGATTTTTCCCCCAGTTAACTGTTTCCTTTTTAATATTAACTTTATTAGATTTATTTGTGCAAAACCTTTCAAACTTTATTCAATCAAAACAATCCATTTCACTTCTATGGTCTTTGGTTGGTCATGACCTTTTCTTCTATCTATAGGCAACAAGTAATATTTTTTTCCCCATATTTCTCAGTTTATGATGTAACCTTTTATACTGTGGGAATTTCTGGGTAAGTTTATCATTTTATTAATAATGCCAACATTTTTATTAATAAAAGGATAGTGATTTGGCTATCTCTTAGACCAAAGACAATCGAGGCTCACAACTTGTGGCAATCAGCTCTAATTGGTTAGCAGTTAATGAGAGACTAAATATTATATTGAGGGGCTGGACCGGAATTTTGATTATGTCATTTATTTCTAATTACTCCCAGACCTGGGCAATCTAGTCGAAGAATCTATCCCTACCTAAACCTGAATAGAACACAATGGCTTCCCCACCTGGGTGGGGTCTGGAGGGAGGAGAAGGTTAGTTCAACCTTCAGAAACTGAAGTCTTGAAATGAAGATAAAAGAAAAAGGGGGAAATCTGAATCTCACCAAATCATTGGTTATCAGTAATCATTTCTGTCAATATTTAGGTCACATGCCATTTAGAACTTACCTTTATATTAGGTGTGAGGTGTTGGTTACATCTAATTCTTTTCCCTTCTGCTGTCTAATTTTCCCAGCACTTTTTGTCAAATAATGAGTCCTTAACCTAGTAATTGAGTTCTTTAGTGTTTTTCGACTATAGGTTTTTGTTCAGTAATTTTTCAGTCACATTCGACTCTCCATGATGTCATTTGGGGTTTTCTTGGTAAAGATACTGGAGTGGTTTGCCATTTCCTACTCCAGCTCCTTTTATAGATGAGGAAACTAAGGCAAACAGGGTTAAGTGACTTGCCCAGGGTGATACAGCTGGGACGTGTCTGAGGCCAGATTGGAAGGAAGATGTGTCTTCCTGACTCCAGGCCCAGCGCGCTGTGCACTATGGCACCCCCTAGCTGACCTTAGATATGTTTGTTTCATTATGTTGTGTAGTCTGTTCCACGGATCAGTCTGTCTAGTTTGAAGTTTGGTGCTGCTAGACTTTTGGATTATTTCTTTTCATTACTTCTTTTCAGATTCCTACTTTTCTTCAACCATATGAATTTTCTTATTATAACTTTTTAGTTCTATAAAGTTTTGTTAGTTTTATTTGTTGGCATTGAATAGGTAAACTCATTAAGCTATTTTTTGCAACAGACAAACTAGAATCCTTTCCAATAAATTCAGGGGAGAAACAAGGATGACCACTTCTTTCTGATATTATTATTGAAAAAATGCCAGTTATAGCAATAAGATAAAGAAGAAGTTGAAGGAATACCTATAGGTAAAGAAGAAATGGAATGATCACTTTTTGCAGATGGGATGTAAACAAAAGGTACACAAAGAACCCTAACAAATCCCAAAATAAATTGAACTTCAACAACTTCAGGAAACATGCAAGATATAAAACAAATCCACAAAGGTCATCAGCATTTCTACAAAATACCAATAAAATCCTGTAAGAAGAAATTAGTAATGTCATTAAAAATAACCATAAAATATATGGGAGTTTACCTTTCAAGATACAGATAAGAACTATATAAATCCAACCATGAATAAGTGTTTACAGGAATAAAGACAGACCTAAATATACTTATTATTAATTGCTTATATATCAGATGACCCATTATATTGAAAATGGTTATGATGTCTTAATAATGTTAATAACAGTAGATGACATTTATATAGACTTCAAAGTCTTCAAAGAGTTTTCCATATCTTTTCTCATTTGAATGTCACAAAACCCAAAGAGACAGAGGCTACAAGTTTTATTTTATGCCATTTTATAGATGAGGATGCTGAGGCCCAGAGAGATTCACTGATTTTCCTATGTTCACATACCCCATAATTTTCTAAATCAGGATTTGAACCCAGGGCTTCCAACTCCAAATCTAGCACTCTACGTTACACTAAACTACTTTCATGATGTTAACTTAGGCAGGTTTTGGAGTGCTCTAGGGAAATACTTTTTAATAACTAGTGCTGTTCTAAAAAGAATCAAATCACCTGATGAGGTAATAGGTTTCTCATCATCAGGTACCTTCTACCAGAGGTCAAGTGGCTAATTGTTACCTATGATATAGGGTAGAAATTCTTTATTTTTTGCACTGAATGTGGTGACTTTATTGAGGGTACAAAATATAGGACTCTAGGCTTCTTCCCCCTACCATAAGGGTGCTTTTGGACAAGGATGTGAATGGGATATGGCATCACCAGTATAGGAAGGTAGGCTGCCTCCCCTCAGTGGTAGATCTCCTGTTTTATTTTTTTTGACTGGGGATGAAGGTCCATAGCTTTCTGCTTTACTCGTTGGAAGCCATATAGACCATGGGATCCACTACATGGTTGCTATAACCATACTCATTGTCATGCCAAGAAATGAGCTTGACAAATGGTCATTGAGGGCAATACCAGCACCAGCATCAAAGGGGAAAGAGTGGGTGTTGCTGTTAAAGTCACAGGATAAAACCTGGTCCTCTATGTAGGCCAAGATGCTCTTCAAGGTTCCCTCTGATGCCTACTTCACCACTTTCTTGGTATCATTATATTTGGCAGATCCACAACAGATACATTGGGAGTAGGAACACAGAAGACCAGGCCCATGAGTTTCTCATTCAGATCAGGTATGATGTTGCCTATAGCCTTAGCAGCACCAGTGCAAGCAGGTTTGATGTTTTGGGCAGCCCCATGCCCACCATGCCACAGCTTAACATAGGGGCCATCTACTGTCTTCTGGGAAGCAGTAATGGTATGAACTATAGTCATGAGTCCTTCCACAATGCCAAAGTTAACATGAATGACCTTGGCCAAGAGGGTCAAGCAGTTGGTAGTGCAGGAAGCATTACTGACAATCTTAAGGGAATTATCATATTTCTCTTAGTTCACTCCCACCCTGAACATTAGGGCATTAGCAGGAAGGTAGAGATGATGAAACACTTGACTCCACCTCTCAAGTGAGCCCCAGCTTTTTCCACCATGGTAAAGACTCCAGTGGACTCTACAATATACTTTGCTCCAATATCTCCTCATTTAACATTGGTGGGATCCTACTCCTGAAAGATGGCAGTGACTTTTCCATTTGTCACCAGCTTCCCATTCTCAGCCTTTATATTGCCTTTGAATTTGCTGTGGGTGGAATCATATTGAAACATATAAACCATGTAGTTGAGGTCAATGAAGGGGTCACTGATGGCCTTGATGTCTACTTCACCTGGCGTGAATGCAGCCTTGGTCATGCAGCACCCAATACGGCTAAATCCGTTGACTGTGCCCTTCATCATCTTGTTTCAGGGATGTGACTGAAGCAACAAAATCTGGCAGTAAGCCAGGGAGAAGCTGAAAGCCTAGGGGGGAAATTCTTGTACAATTTTGGAGTGAACTAGATGAGTTTTGATTGCATTTCCAACTCAGAGACTCTGGGGTATTCTTGGAGCTGGGTGCTGCTTTACCAAATCAGTGTGGAAGCAGGTGGGGAGATGGTCTCTGACTTAATGCTAAGTCCTGCCCTGTATTTTTTTCTCTGTATGGTCTTTTGATTCCCATATGTTTCCTGAAACTCAATAGCTAGAGAGGGCTTTACTGGCTGTGGAAATGTGCCATAGAATAAGGGCCAAGGATTCTCTGAAGAACAATTTTGAAATAAAGGGGGTCATTTGACAGGAATAACCAGCAGTGAGGTGGTATGGTGGACAGAAGGCTGGGCCTGGAGTCAGGAAGACTTGAGTTGAAATTTAACCTCCTGTTTTTACTAGCTGATGACCCTGGGCAAGCCACTTAACCTCTGTTTGCTTCAATTTCCTTATCTATAAAATTGGGTTAGTAAAAGCATTTACCTCCCAGGGTTGTTGCAAGGATCAAATGAAATAATAATTGTATCCATGTATTTTATGTGATCACATAATTATATATAACATAGCATTATAAATTATATTGTATGTACTATACAATGAGCATGTAATACACAATACATTATTTATATATACATGTCTGTACATCATACAATTTTAAATAATAATTACGTACGGTGCCTGGCACAGAGTGTTATGTAAATGTTAGCTATTGTTATAATCTGATTAGTAGAGGATCAGTTGATATTTGTCACGTTAAAAACAGCTTTTTCTTCTATGTGAATGAGAAAATACACTTTATTTTATTGATGAGTGGACCGATCTCATGAATCACTCCAACAGGTTAGAAAGTTATTTCCTTTTTCCTGGCCTTGTCTACCACCTAGTGGCCAATATGGATCTAGCCCCACTAGACCATTGGAGCGGACCTTAAGAGTGAGGATTAGCTAAGCAATTTACTCGTATTTTCTTGCCTCCTTCTGGGAACACGGTCACAGACAGATGATACCTATTCTGTTTTTAAATATTTACTAATGGGTGGGTAGAGAATGCATCTTGTCTCCTGTTTAAATTAATGACCCCACAAACCTTATCATCTTCAGGTTTAGCCTTTTGATGGAAATGAAAGCCGCTTTCTCTTATGATGCCTTTGGTAATGATGAGAAAGAGCTGGATATTTCCCATACAGTGTGGACAAAGAGACTTCTGTGTTTACAGGGACGACTAGACTCTCCTCCCTCTCATCAGTCAGTGTTTCTCCCCTTTAACAATTCTCCTGATAGACCTCTATGATGCAAGGACTAAGGAACTCCACTTGGAGTCAGGAGGATGAAACCTCTGACCCATGATGGATGTATGACCAGTGACAAGCCACCATCTTTCAGGACTTTAAGTAATAGGTAACACCAATGTCATTTCTGAATCCCCCAAACCACAGGTCTTCCAAACTGTGAGGGACTCGAATGATATTTGGGATGTACTAGATCAGATGTTTCTTGGTGGTAGAGATGTACTTTACTGTGGTGTTTTCCTTTTGTCTATCCTGGGTGCTTTTAAAAAAAGATGGTCAAATGAATGGACGAAGAACATGGGATATGGAGCCCAAAGGCCTGGTTTCCAGTTCCAGGTCTGTCATGGTCTAACTATATGATTTTTGACAAGTCACACAGCTTCTGCACATCAGTTATCTTAACTCAACCAACCCTCCTAAATGAGGATTGTGGTTTTGAGGCCCCAAAGAGCTACCATATGTAAAGTGCTTTATTTAGAGGCAGCTGAAGTCAGGAGGCCAGCGAGTAGAGTGCTAGAGGGTCTAGAGTCAGGAAGACTGGAATTCAGATGGGACCCTGATGAGACCCTGGGCAAGTCACCAAACCACTGCCTCCCTCAGTGCCATCATCTGTCAAATAAGGACAAGAAGAGCACCTGCCTCCCAGGTGAGGATAAAATTCAATACTATATGTAAAGTGCTTTGTAAACCTTTAAGTGCTATATAAATACAAGCTAGTATTCACTTTTATTTTGAAATTATTTTAAGAATGAAATATTAGCCAGTTATTAAAAATTATAAAATATATTAAAAATTTATCATTATGAAGACAGTGGTCGCTACTTTATTAAATAAAGTATTATATAATTAATCATTATGGTCACTAATTAACATGACACCATTAATATAATGATGATGATGAGATTTTATTATAACAAGACCATTTGTCATCCTGCAACGGAGAACGTTGTCACTTGCATTTTGCTTTCTGTCAGTTACAAGCGTACTCTCGTCTCGGCCGTTTCAGGAAATTCTTGTTTAAACCACTCATTCATTTTTAAAATTCTCCAGGTTTGAAGTATGTATTTAGTTCCAAGTTAAGGACAAGTTAGTCTTTTAACTAAGGGACATTATGTAGAAATTGTTCCTGACCCCTTTGTAGATTTTCTGTTTTCTCATCATCTCATTAACTCTTAACATGCCTTCAAAAATATTGCTCTATTGCTTTCATACTCTACTTATATCAAATAAGCTTCAACAGCTTACAATCACATTAAGACACTGGAATTGGCTCTGCTCTCATTGATCTCTCTCATAATGAAGAAAAGCAGTTAGGCAGACTCCAGTGACTGTGCCTGATGGTTTATGCTCTAGCCTAACCTAGAAGTGAGATGAGATAACCATAACCAGAATAAAACAGCAACAGCTAATATTTACACAGCACATTGAAGTTTGTGAAGCACTTTCTTTACATGGGGCACCTCATCTGACCTTCACAACAGCCGTGGGAGGCAAATGTTATCGTTCCTGTTTTACAAAGGAGGAAATCAAGATAGAGAAAAGTCAGCTTGGCTTTCCCAGGGTAACACTACTGCTAGTTACCTGAGGCTGGATTCAAGCTCATGTCTTTCTGATTTAAGTCCAAGGAAAATGTACTTTATCATTTGTCCAGGATCAAGAGTGGTCAACTCAACTAATTGGCATCAGGCTGCCTTGGAACAGTGCTGCCATTTTGATTGTAATAGTGGTTGTGGACATTTGGTTCTCTGTCCTTGGTTCTGCATTGGTTCCCAGGTTTTTCCGAGTTTCTCATATTCCTTGTCTCTTAAAGGCAAATCTTATTCCATTCCATTGGCATGCCCTAATTTGCTCAGCTTCTCCCTAGTGGATGGGCACCCATTTGGTTTCCACAAATTTTTTATCACCACAAAAAGTGCTCTTATGAATATTTTGTTAAATATAGAATCTTTTTTTCTTTTTGTCTTTGATACCCTTGGGTGGGCACATTCACTAAATGAAATGATAGGAATAGTTTCCTGACTTTGCTCACCTGATTCCAAATTAACATGCTTTTTGAAGAGGATAAATGTATGACTGCAGAGGACAATGAATATACCAAGTTCCCTAAAAATAGGAACTGGATGATACTTGAAAATCCTTTGGAGCCACTGGATTCTATTCACAGAAGAAAAGCTGAACAAACTTGTATATCACATATGTACATACACAGAACACATTAGATGTGTATATGTGTAGTATGTATGTGTATATATACAGACATATACACACAGATATTCACTCCCTTCTCCCAGGACCATATGCTCAAGGACTTTCCTAAGCCTATCATGCTTTGGCACAACCCATCCAGAGGGAGGCAACATTTTACTATTAAAAAAATTACATCTTGCAAAATAACTTTAACCAACAAAGATTATTAATTTATTTTTTAAAAATGATGAATGCTAACAACACCAAAAAGCAACAAACCTGACCCCCCACAAGAAACCCAAACTAATTTTAGAGCAAAAATTTCTCAACATTAAAGAAAAAATTCCGAGGCTGACAATTTTATATAAATATAGATATTATATATAATACCCACATAGCAAATGAAATTTTAGAACAAGGAATGTGATCAAAATATAAACTGAACATAAAATTAGGAGTAAAGGTAAGGAAAAAATAACTGTTTTAGTTATTAATGCATTCATTATTCTACACATTAATATAATCACTTACATTAATATAGCCCTTTGAGGCTTACAAAATGCTTTATAAATATTATCTCATTTGAACCATGTAACAACCCTGCAAAGCAGCTGCTTTTGTCTCAGTTTTACAAATGAGAAGACAAAGGCTCGCAATGGTTCTCTACCCAGTATTAGACCACTAGCAAGAACCAAAGGCAGCATTTCAACTTGGACCTTCCTGACGTCCAGCATTCAGTTCAATAGTTCATGCTACGTGTCACTGATTACAACTACAGTTTAACTAAGACTTAACGTTTTTACTTCTGCCTTGAAATATAGTTTTACTCAATCATGTGGCTCAAATGTTTGTTTATTTTAGCCAGAAACTTCAAGTCCATCTTAGCCTTTGAATTTAGTAAACTATCTCTTTAGAGACATAATTAAAAAAAAAAAGTTGAGCATTCCATTTGGCCATAAGAACCAAACTGGAAATTTTTAGACATTTGTTTTCGGTGGTAAGATGATGGGAAAATTCTGTACAATTAAGAGTACATGGAAAGGAAGGCAATAGTAATTTGGTCATTTTATGTGGAGGGGGGCTTTTACTCCCTAGTGGATGGGCACCCATTTGGTTTCTGCAAATTTTCCACAAATAATGTGGACATTATTTCAACTTCTCTTGACAAATAAGAGGTATTTTTTTCAAAAGTGGTTTCTAATACAATATATAAAATTCTTGGTCAGCACAGACTCTGTGACCCATTCGGTGTGTGTGTGTGTGTGTGTGTGTGTGTGTGTGTGTGTGTGTGTGTGTGTGTGTAAACAGTATTCTAGGTATCCTCATAGATTTGTGGGCAGTGAGCTAGTGGCCTAATTTTATTTGTCCCTTTCTAGCTGTGTTTGGGGTTTTGAGTTAGATTTTCAAATTTCTAACCCTGTGGGAAGGGTCCTAAATATAATGCTAGGTTTTTAGCCACATTTCCAGATTTCCATGTGTGTTTATTGTTCTTGAGGGGGATTTTCAGTCTCTCAGCAAAGGCTGTAACTTTCTACATAACATAGATTTGTAGACAGATTTCCAAATTTTGGGTGGACTGATAGCAATTTCTCAATAGAAATAACTAGATTTTCTGTTGACTCCCTCTGTTTTATCTGTCTATATGTTTCTTCTTCATATTTCTATTGTGTTTGGGAAGATCATGAATATTTCAGTGCTCAAAACATCGGGCACAAAATTACATGTGCCTTCTCAGAGTCATAATTGAGGTCATGGTTTAAAATTGATTCTGTGGATAAACTCAAACAATATGCTAAGATTCCTGGTAAATGTATGTATGTACATGTATGTGTGTATATATGTGTGTATTAACAAAAGGAGGGACAAAAATGAGTAAGCTATGCTTGGGTCTATGCCTACATACTCAGAGCAAAGTAGAGAATAGAAGTTGCTCTATTGAAAGTTCCTTTTATCCAGGAAATCCATACAAGTAATGCAGAAGTAAAGTCTCTGGGTTGAATTAATCTGATAACCACCTTGGTTTCCTTAGAATATGTTGACATAGCCTTAAGAAAAACTCTTCTAGTCATCATGTCAGGAGTAACTACTGTAACTGAAACACAGAAACAATTAGATTAGAAGGGAAGGTAATAGTTAATCTTCCCCGCCCCGCATACTATGCTTCATTTAGTTAACAATGAATATTGAGCCATTAGCCTGAGAATATTAGTACCACAAAGGTTCATTTTCTCTAAACGCTTATCTTCTTTGTTGAAATTCCTTTGTTTCTTGCTTTATTTCCTCTCATTAATTTTCTTGTCCAAAAATGAAAGGAGGTTGATCTGGGAGATGTGCTTTCATTCTCAAGTTCTAGGCATTTATTTCCTGTCCATCCATGGTCTCATTAATCACTACTCCATTTGTGACAAAGAGGACCGGATATGTGCTCCGTGAAATAAAATGAAAAGGGGCAAGGCGTGGAGGAGAATGTAGAGAAGGCAGGCAGGTGCACAGATCTGAAGATGCTGATGATGCATCAGTTGTATTTGAATCAGGAAAATTAAACTTAATAAGGATACACTCAGCCACATGAAGCACATACCCTATGTGCCCTAAGACTCATGAAAGATGCCCTATCCTGAAAAGTATAACATATTGCCATTTTACTTATGTCTGTTTCTCTTGACTTTTTCCAATTGATAACTTAACTGGATAACTAAATGGTGGTCTTTTCACTCCATTAGAAACAGAAGTGCCTAGTGGTTTGATGTAATCAACATGATTAAGCAACATTGATGTAGCTAGATATCTAACACACATGTATACATATGTATACACATATCCACATGTATGTATCAAAAAGCCACTACCCAATAAATAAGTAGTCAAAGATATGATCAAACAGTTCTCAAAAGAAACATCACAAACCATCTGAAAGAATGTTTCAAAGCATTAACAATAAAAGAGATGTAAATCAAAACAACCTTGAGGTTTCACTGCATACCCAGCAAATTGGCAAAGATGACAAAGGTTGGGAATAGTCAATAATGGAGAAGTTATGGGAAGATTGACACAGAAGGGCATTGTGGGTGTGGCTATGAATCAGTAGCTTGGAAAGCAGTTGGGAATATGTAACTAAAGTGCATAAAATTTCTATACTCTTTGACACAGAGTTTTTACTGTTAGGCTTATACTCTAAGGAGACCATCGATAAGAGAGTCTCCATATATGACAAAGTATTTATTGTAGCAGTTTTTGTGATAGCAAAGAATTGGAAACAAAATAGCTGATCATGGATTGGGGGAATAGTTAAACAAATTATAGTACATGAATATAATGGATGTTATTGTTCTGTAAGAAATTATGAGTGGGATGTACATAGAGAAGCCTGGGAAGATTTATACAGCCAGATACAGAGTGAAGGAAGCAGAATCAAGAAAACAATAGCTATCATGACTATAATCATGTAAATGATCAGAATCACACAACCATCGAATTGAGTATTACAAAATTACAAGAACAAGCATGGTTTCAAAGAAGAGGAATAAGAAAACATCACATGCTTTGCCAAGGTGGAAGGTTTGTGGGCGTAGCACATGGCATATGTTTTCAGATTTTTGCTATATTGATTGGTTTCACTTTTTTTCTCAAAAAATCATTTGTTATATGGATCTCTTGGTAGGGGAAAGGAAAAGATAATAGAAGAAATTTTGGTGAGGTAAAAACCAAAGGTGATCAATAAAAATTTATTTAAAGAAACAAAAAAAGCAAATTGATCTTAAATGTCACAATTCATGAAAATTTGTGATGTTAAAGGTCAATCATGTAATAACAATGATAAGTAGCATTTCTATCGTGTTTTAAAATTATGTCTATATGCGTGTACATATTGTATGTGTGTATGTACATACATATACATATACACACACACAAAATACCTCATTTGTTGTTCCCATGTTATAGATGAGGAAACTGAAGCAGACAAGGGGGAAGTAACTCAGATTCGCACAGTTAGTAAGTGTTTGGAAGCCAAATTTGAACTCAGGTCTTTCCGATATCAGATCTTTCACTCCACTTTGTCACTAGGTTGCTCAGAAGACAGCAACATCAGTCATGGTTTTAGCAGCTTTGGCTTTCCCTTGTTTTCCCCACTTTACAGTTGAGTTTTGGAACTGACCTGTATCAGCAAGTACCCCAACATATACAGGGGGCCCTGCTATCACAGGTTCTTTGATCTGCTTTTCTAAAAGGAAAAGCAATTTTTGAGGAGTTAACAAGCTCTTTTAATCAGGCACATATACCATTCACCTAGTTTAGGGAGAAAAGTCAGCACCCTGAACTTCAGAGAAAATACAGAGGAATCAAAATCAACAGACATGGTTTCCTTCTGTCTGGCCACAAGCAATACATATATCACAGATCAACAGATAATTCCAACTGTCTGACCATGGTTACCAGAGAGGGAAGCGCCAACATTTGAGTTTTCAAAGCCAGGGGGCTCCTTAGTGACTTCCCAGAGTTTGGCAGAATAAACACTTCCAGTCATTAAGCCCCAAAGTAACACTGCACCTGAGAGTCTTATTAGACTTTTTAGAACCAGAGAGTATCACAACCCTCATTAACAAAAGGTATGGATCTTCCTACAAATATTCCCAGGTTCATAATGAGTGGGAAATATCTTTAATCACATTCAACCAGAGGCACTTTATACTAAAACAAAAACCGAAAAATGTCCTACTTTGTTTGCCCTCACAAGACCCTATTGTAGCATGCTAAAAAAAGGTGGTGGTGGTGGGGGGTAGATCTGAAATGTTCAGCGAGTATCCAGGGAGGAAAACATAGAAGTAAATAAAAAACATTATAGAGATGGAAGATGCTAGACTTCTGGCAGTATATACCACTGGCCCAACTGATATTCTCTCTATATGGTTATTGCAACTCCATCTCCTTCCATGTTTCAAATATTAAAAGCTGACAAAGTCAGCTAGCTGCTTTTTCAATTTGGCCCAAATTGAGACCTTCTAGAAGCCTCATATGGGCGATGACTGTAGAAAGAAAGATCTAGAACTTCCTTTTGGTGCAGTGGAAAGATTTGGATTCAAAGGACCTGGATTTAAATCTTGGCTCAGCTACTCACTAACTGTGTGACCTTGGCCAAATCACTTACTCTCTGGTTATAATTTCCTTGGGCTAAGTGAGTCTTCTAATCTCTCAGTCCATGATCCCATAAATCTGTGGTGTCAAACTCAAATAGAAAGAGATCCCCTGATGCTTGTAGTGGTAACAAATGAGCATTTTCTATGTTGTGTTTTTATTTGGTTTACTAAACTTTTCCTGACTATATTTTAATCTGATTCTTCCCAACTACAGACTACAAAGTTTTCCACCCCTCTTCTGACTCAAGGATTCTGAGTCTGACATCTCTGCGAGCATGAATTAATTCATGAAGAGAAAGGAGGAACTCACCAATCATTGAAAAATCCAAAGAAGTAGCAGATATAAACAGGGGGACATTTGCCCTTCTATTCTGTGGAGGCTCTCCTATTCTCTAAGAGTATTCAAAGGTCATTCCTGGCCTCACTGTTGTCATACTGACCACTACTAAGTCCCATCTACCACAGCTTGATAGGTTGGGCTAGATGACTCTTGAGATCCCTTCTCCTTCTAAGATTTGAGAATTCTTTCAGTGTACTAGGAAATAATTGATCTGTTATCTGATGACCTGGATTCATTTATTTTGAGTTATCTCCCTAGCCAATTTTATTCTATCCACAGCAGAACCATAACCAGCAATTTTGGAGCCCAAACCAAATAGCAAACAACATGTCACTAAATCAACAAGGCTGAGGGGAAAGACTCACCTGCAACGCCCCTGGGGAGTAAGTTATATTCTTTGTTATCATATGGGGGAGCTCCAGAGGTTTCTAGAAAAATACTTGTACATTTTTTTCGTTCTTTGTACATTCTATATCTTTGAAGTCAATCTCTCTCCCCTCCCCTCTGTCATTCTCTCTTTGTCTCTGAAAGTCAACTTGCCATTTCTAGAATCTGAGAGAGTTGAGAGTGGAGGCTGCACCAAGAACACTGAACCCTAGTAGCAGAAAAGAGATTCATCTGTGAATTCAAGACAGAATTAGTTCTGGCATTTGGGAATTGGACTATAGAAGGGAGAAGCCCCAGGATACTCAGCTCAGCGACCCACCCAGCAGAGACACTAAGTCCAGAGGGAAACAGCATAAGGATAACAGGAGAGAAAGGAAATTGGCCTGTTATAGTACTGGACACTGGAGGAAGAAATGGTCAACCACTCCAGTATCTTTGCCAGGAAAATCCAACTGGGGTTATGAAGAGTCGAACAGGACTGAAAAAATGACTGACAACAACGCAGGAATATAAACAGTTAAAAACAGCATTGGGTCCATGATTTGCTTTGCTCATGTGGTCTCTGTGTGAGCTCACTATATCAGTACAGTCTACTTTGGTGCCCACTCTGTTCAGTGACACCATGCACATCTGTGGGAGAATGCATCTCAGGTCTATGTGGGGAATGTTTGCAACTACTACTCTTACTCTGTCATCTTATTAAAGCCTCTATGTTATTTGGGTCTACTGGATGAATATTAAAAGTAAGCTGACTGGTGGGGGTCTGGAAGACATGCAGTTTTAGGAGTATTGACCCATAGGGTACTTTGAACCTGAAGCAGTCACCACTGTGGGGACCTAACCATTAATGTGACTTGGAAGGTGTATCCCCAAGGGGACTATACTGAATCTGGCTAACCCAACTACTTAGAATGTTTCACAACTTTATGAGTATTCTAGGTTACTAGTTTCCCTCTTGACCCTATGGTTTATGATTCTTAGAAACAGAGTGAAATAAAACTTACTGGAAAGTTTGTGGGTGATCAGTAATCTTTATGCTGAGTTCTGGTACTTCAGTCTGTACAAACTGTAATGTCTGCACCCCTTTTTCAAAGGATAGATTCTATAAAAATCTTCCTCATTAGGCTTTAACAAAGGAAGCAGATTTTTTTTACCTAGAATCCCAGCAATTTCTCTCAAGGCTTTTCAGAAAGTCTGTATTCAGGAGTATCATTTTAGATTAAAATGTCCTATTTCCTATAAGGGGCATCATTTAAAACAACCCTTACTTTTTTTTTCTAGTTGTAGTTAGTTAGATATAAACCTGTGTTAGCTGCTTATAGGTATCATCAGCAGAGGTTTTAAAATCGAGAACATATTTTCCTTTTAAAATATTTAAATTGACAAGTATTCAACTCTATAGCTATCTCCCTAATTTGCATTATAATCCAAAGGCCTGTGTCTTCATTATACTATATAGAGATGTCTCTTGTAATTCCCTCTGATCTAGAAGTTATTTTATGACTGTCGGCCCTCTATCTTGAGAATACATTGATTCATTAATATTCTAGCTAACACAGTAACTCACTCTAATCTAGTTCCATCAGAGATTTTTCCTGGGCATATTCTTCCACATGATGGAAACTGTTCTTCTCCCTCCCCCTCAGCTTTCCCAACTTTGGAAACCAAGCACCAATGTTCTTATTCTCAGCTAAGGCCACAAGAGAGAAACACCGCATTCCTAGCACCGGGGTCATTTTTCCAACTCACGACTCCTAGGTGTGAGTCAATCTAGCTTGGCTGGGGCAGGGGAGCCTCACTGCTGCACTTGGTCCCGATAACAGCTAGAACAGCCATAAATGACTTTACCACGTTGTTTATAACATACTAGAAGCTCCCAGCAGCAGAGATCCTGGGGAGCAACAGCTTTGGGCATTTCATTTAAATAGTGTCCTGGGTATTACTTGTGAAAGGTAGACATGAAGTGAAAGATGGATTAACTAACATGGCCAAGATGTAGTACTGCCTACACTCTCATGTTTCCTATTCCCAGAAATTGCTGCATTTGGTTTCTTAGAATTGTACAATTTAGGCTTGGGAGGGTCCTGAGAGTTCATCTAGGCTAAATAATTTATTTTGCAGAGGAGGAAACTGAGGCCTAGGGTAGTCAAGTAGCTTTCTCCAGCTACAGGAGTGGGGAGGGGCAGGTAGGGAGTCCAACTGAAGTCCATTTGTGTAAGACTCCTCATTGGTGGAAACTAATCTTTCTACCCATCGCTAGTCTTCCAGCCAGTCTGGGGCAATCAACACTCAAAGGGCTAGTTTATTCAATTCATTCAGTCATTAAACATTAATTAAGTGCTGACTCTATGCCAGTCATTGTTCTAAGTGCTGGGGATACAAAAAGAGGCAAAAGGCAGAACCTGTCCTCAAGGAGCTTGCAATATAATGGAGATAAGAAAACACATACATATATGTGTGTGTATGTGTACACATAGAACCTATAGGTTAGATACATTGTAAATACTTAAAGAGATGAAGGGCACTGGAATTAAGAGGAGCTGTAGAGCCTTCCTGTAGAAGGTGGCATTTTAGTTAGGACTTAGAGGAAGCCAAGGAGGTCTGTAGTTGGAGGGGAGGAGGGAGAGCATCCCAGGAATAGTGGGGAGGGCCAGAGAGAATGCCCAGAGTTGAGGCAGGTATCTTGTCTGTGGAACAGCCAGGAGGCCAGTGTCACTGGATGGAACAGGATGCATACCTAGTTAGTCTTTTATTCTGGTGAAGTCTATAGACTCTTGGAATGATACTATTAATTGCATAAAAGAATTACAAAGGAAATCAATCATGTTGAGACAACTATCTACATATTTAAAGCAAAAATCCGTGTCTTTGCTTGTGTCTGTGTCTAGATAAACAAAGCCAAGTTCATGGACCCCAGGTTAAAATCTTTAGTTCACATTACTAGTTTAATTCATGATTTAATTCATATATATAGACTAAGGGTTGCAGCTGGACAGTTGGCCGACAATACCAAACATTCATATAGCTGAATAAAATTAGAAGATTAAAAGTCAGAGCTCGAAAAGCCAAATGATACCCCATAGTTCCCATACTCTAGAGCATGTGGATGCTATGCTCAGACCTCATTCCCATTCCAGCTACCACCTTGAAATGTACAATGTATCTCAGGCATAATATAATGGACTGTGCAATCCAATGACACTGGGAAGCAGAGAACGGCTCCATGTTTCAATAAAATAAACAAACAAATGGACAGAGTCTAGCCACCTCTTGCCAGTTTTCATAAAATTTTCAGTGGAAATTACTTGGTTCTTGAGAAGCAGAGAAAGGAAACAAAGGGCACAGAGGGCATGTGAGGGCTTTTTCAGGAGCTGTAGCATCCTTCTTAGCTGGGGCAGTCTTCCTCTATCAGTTTAGTTCATGGTCACATAGATTTTCTCAGCATATCAACCATTTACTTTCTTTGGAGACAGGAAAGTAAAGAGATAGTCACCAGGCTTGGGGTCTGGCAGGATTCTGATTAAATGCAGCTTATTGGGGATAGAATGCTGGCTTTGGAAGACCCAATCCTGCTTCTGAAGCATGCTAACTGTGAGACCTTAGGCAAGTCACTTGACCTCTCTGATACTTAGTTTCCTCATCTATTAAATGAGGAAGTTCAATCAAATGAATGCTAAGGTTCTTTTCTCATTTTTGAATGTGGGAGCAAGCAGTTGGTAATGACAGTATATCTATTTTCTGAGACCCGCATCTGGCTGAATGTGGGTACTTCTTTGAAAGTTGGAAGGCTCTTATTTCCTCCATGATATTATCCATCCTGCTTCCCAGACTCCATCACTCCATCCTAATTATAGCCCACTCAGAGCAGTGTGTTCTCAAAATGAATATAGCTGCAACTGCAGCAGGCATTTCTTAACCAAGATCTGTCTTGTTCAACCCCCCCACCCAAGAAGATCTGTCCTGAACCTATTATCACCATCTTATTGTCCACAATGATTAGAAATGAAAAATTCGGAAGAGATGACAGCTGTGTTGTGTGTGTGTGTGTGAGAGAGAGAGAGACAGAGAGAGAGAGAGAGACAGAGAGAGAGAGAGACAGAGAGAGAGAGAGACAGAGAGAGAGAGAGACAGAGAGAGAGAGAGACAGAGAGAGAGAGAGAGGGAGGGAGGGAGGGAGGGAGAGAGAGAGAGAAGGAATCACAGGTGTCTGTGGTGATTGATTACCCTCTTTGGGGCTATAAGCGTTGATTGAGGTCATCCTCTTGGTGCTGGTAATTGGGATAATTGGGGAAATTGGAAATTGGCAAACCAGTCCTGGAGAGTTTGTGACAGAATGTGGAGAAGGGAATAAGGCGTGACAAGATGGAGGATGGTATGAGAAATATGAAATGACTATGTGGGAGGTAGAGGTGAAAATGGGTGAGTGTCTTGTTTGGAGATGCAGTTTAAGTCAGTTTCTTTGGATGTAGATTCTTGGAGAATTTGGGCTGTTTCTTAGGGTGAATGACAATTTAGAAAATGTGGGGCTCATAAAAATCAAGTAAACATTCAGAATCCGACACTGTAGGCCTGTAGGTTCTATATGAGTGTGAGTTGAATCCTGGTTTCTCTTCCTCTTTGCTCCTGTTTCTCTCTAATTTAAATACAAGTCTGGAAATCAGTTTCCCCAAATAACCATAGGATCCATAGGCGATGCATAAGTTATATCAAAACTCAGCGAATAATACATCAGAATACTAAAGCTTTGTCTGCACATGAAAAACAAAATGGAGTTTTATAGCAATAATTTGGAATTTTTATTCAAAGAGATCATTTTTACTTAAACCATCCAAATAATCATAGCAAAACATTTTTTTCTCTCCCCCCTCCCTCACTTCCTGAATCATTTTATCAGCCACAGGAGATAGCCTGAATGAAAAAGCATTTATTAAATCCCAGGCATTGTGTTAAGTGATTAGGATAGAAAGAGAAACGCAAGTCTAGTTCACCTTCTAGTGGGAGGGGAGACAGTCAACATAGAGAGGAGATTTCAGCTCCAAATCAGAAAGAAAAGTCCAGAGTCCTTGGAAGTAGAAGAAAAGCTGATGATAACACATCTTCCTTAATGTCATTTTCATGGATGAAACCAGATCTATCTCTGATGCTGAGCCATTGGATGGGGCAAAGGGTACTGATGGGGTGAAGTTAGTTTTCTGCGTCTTCTATAGCTACAGTAGGAGGTGGGGGCTGCCAAGGCAGTTAGCTGCCAAGTCCAGTCTCCACAGAGGCTGCTCCCCTGGGTGATGACTGGGCCAGTGTGTGTGTGTGTGTGTGTGTGTGTGTGTGTGTGTGTGTGTGTGTGGTACTACTATTCTACTTATACTAGTTTTAGATGAGTTTCCTAAGTATGATAACTATGGGCCCTGGACAGTTCTCTATGGGTATAGATTAGTATGAGAAACAGCAGATAATTCATAAGATAAAGTATGGGGCAGAGGAAAGAGAGTTAGGTCTGTAGTTCTGGGTTTGATTCTCAGATCTACCATTAAGAATCTGTGGGACATTAGACAAGGAACTTCAAGTTGGCAAGACTTAGTTTCCTCATCTGTAATGTTAGAGGGTTGTAGAAATATGTTCCAAGATCTTTTCCAATTCTAAACCTTTTGCTGTTCAGTTGTTTCAGTCACATTCAAGTCTTTGTGACCTCTTTGGGGTTTTTTTTGGCAGAGATACTAGAGTGGTTTCCCATTTCCTTCTCCAGTTCATTTTGCAGATGAGGAAACTGAGCAAAAAGGGTTAAGTGACTTGCTCAGAGTCATACCATAAGTCTCTGAGGCTGGATTTGAACTCAGGCCTTCCTGACTCCATGTCTGGCAATCCATGCACTATGGTGCCACCTAGTGATTCTGTTCCCAACCTACAATCCGATAAAGATCAGATGCTTCCTGGTGTGGTAGAAAGGACATTCAAGTAGAAATTGGGAGACCTTCACATCCCAGCTGCTAACTTGCTGTGTAATCTTGTCAAAATCATGTACATTCTATAGGCCTAAATTTTCTCATCTGTCAAATGGAAATAATATTTATCTTATGTAATTAATGAGGTTTCTGTGGATGTAATGAGATAGTAGATGTAAAAATTCTTTTAAGAAATATATGGTAATTGGTATTCTCTGTCCTGTATCATTGGGGGTTTAGTAGGAAGGAAATAAACATTTATTAAGCACCTACTGTGTGCCCAGGCCTGTGCTAAGCATTTTATACCTCATTTGATCCCTACAGCAAACCTTATCCCCATCTCCCAGTTGAGAAAAGTGAGGCAGACAGAAGCTAAGTGACTTGGCCAGGGTCACATAGCTAAGTGATGATGGATTTGAATTCAAGTCTTCCTGACTTCAAGCCCAGGGTTCAATCCATAGCTCCACCTAGCTGCTGAATAAGCAGGACGCAGTAGGCTTTAAAGAAAATTCGTTTATTTTTCTCTCCAAATCAGAACATTTCCTCTTTCAATCCTGGACATTATGAACATTACTCCATTAGAAGCAAAAAACACTGAATTTGTACTCAGAAAATCTGGGTTCAAAACATGGCTTTGTCACAAACTATGGGACTCTGGGTAATTTACAGAACTTTTCTGAGTCTCAGTTTCCTCTTCTGTATAACTGAAAGAATGACATTTGACCAGCCTATCATAACCCAGGGTTACAATCAGGAAAGTGGGAAGTAAACCTAAAGTGGTGCTGATTTGTTTTGTCCACCAGATAGATCTGTGGTTTCAATGATATATGGAATTCTCTGTACTGTTCCAGATGCAGACAGGCACTGAGATTGCCAGGAGCATGGGGAGAAGGGACTGGACCAGAGTCACACAGGCAGAATGTGTCCTAGGCAGGCATGGAACCCGAGCTTTCCTGATTCTGAAGTCTACTGTCCATCCATTTTACCCCGCTACTCTTGAAATTAAGTGGTATTATTCTAAGGACTCTCAATATTATACAATTAATTAAAGAAATTAAGTTCTCCCAGTTTTCCCAGTCATCAATGGAGTGAAGCAGGGCTGTGTGCTTGCTCCTATGGTTTTTCAGCAATGTTGTCAGATGCTTTCCAAGAGGACAAAAATGACATCCAAGTCAGCTACTACACTGACAATACGAAATCTAACATGAAAAGGCCACAAGCCAAGACTAAAGTGGAGGGAGAGCTGATAAGTGGAGGGAGAGCTGATACATGTTCACAGATGATTATACACTCAATGCAGCCTCTGAGGCTGAGATGCAACAAAGTATGAATTGATTTTTTGCTGCTTGTGCTAATTTGAACTAACAATTAACACCAAGAAAATACCAGTCAGCCCCACACCCTCCATATGTAGAATCAACGTTTACAGCAAATGGAGGAATTTTGAATACTGTGGATAAGTTCCCTTACTTTGCACTATATTTTCCAAGGATGTATATGTAGATGATGAGGTTGACACACACATTGTCAGAGCTAGGCTCAGTATTTGGGACACTCTGAGGGAAAAGTGTGGGAGAGGAGAGATTAAATTAGGCTGCCCATCAAATTGAAGATCTACAGAGCTGTAGTGCTGACCTCATTGTGGTATTCCTGTGAAACCTGGGCAGTCTACTAGTGACATTCCAGGAAGCTGAATCACTTCCATTGGAATTGTCTTAGGAAGATTCTGAAGATCACCTGGCAAGATAAGGTACCAGACACCGAGGTCCTTTCTCCAGCTGATTTGCCAAGCATTCAAATTTTACTGTAGAAAGCACAATTTTGATATACTAGCCACATAGTTCAAATGTCTCAAAAGGCTATTTCACAAAGAACTCACAGAAAGCAGGCACTCACACGGGTATCAGAAGTGATACAAGGACACTCTCAAGGTCTCTCTGAAGAACTTTGGAATCTATTGAGACATGGGAGGCACTGGCATAGGACCATCCAGCATGGCATGCCCACATCAGAGAAGGAGCTGTGCTTTGTGAGCAAAGTAGAATTGCCGTAACTCAAAAAAAATATGATGTGTAAATTTAGACATCACTTCAAATGTTCATATGGACTATTTGTGCCTAACCTGTGGTAGAGTCTTCTAGATAGTCTGATCAGCCACAGTTGGACACGTTGAACCTTGACATAGTGATGTCATTTTGGTCCTCTTCAGGCACAAAGGACAACAACCAACCAAACCAATTTCGTTGATTGATTTCAGCTCTAAATCTATGGTTCCTATCCTAAGTAACTCATCTTCTCTGAACATTTGTAAAATAAAGGAGATGGGCTAATTGACTTCTAAATCTATGATCCTACAACTGTAATTGATCTGTAGGCACCAAGAAAGAACTTGTCTTAATAAACCTGTAGTTAATTAACTCCAGGATACCTGAGCACCAAAGGATCAGGAGACTATCCCCCCAATAATATATGCCCTGGGGAAGAAACATTGTTTTCCATCACTATTGTCTGAGGATGTCTAGTACTTGAAGGTGGATACAATGCATTTAATTAATTCTTAAACAGTACTTTAAAGACAGTGGGGGTGAACTTTATGAAAATTAATGATCCACTGACCAATAATTAAGTGTACTTTTTCAATAGAATTAAGTATTCTTTTTCAGTAGAATGGCTAAATACATGGGAGAATCAGTTTTAGAAAGGAAAGGGAGCTTGTTGATCATTTGGCATGAGGTTTTAAATCTAGGCTCCATGGATATGTATGTGGGTGTGCTTTAATATTTTACTAATTATATTTCAATATAATTGTTTTCCTTTGTAATCTTATGCATTTTATTTTATACGTTAAAAAGTATGATTCTGAGAAGGTATGTCTAGGTTTCACCAGATAAAACTGTTAAAGATATCCAGGATGCTAAAAAGGTTAAGAACCTTTGGTACAATCCAAATCCCTTCCTTTTTTACAGGTGAGTAAACTGAGGACCAAGTTTTCTTCATGAAGGAAAAGTGAATTGTCAATGGCTTTGTCCAAGTTCACATAGGTAATTAGTAACAGAACCAATGGTGCTAGGTGGCGCCATAGTGCACTAGGGTCCAGAAGACTTCTTCCTGAGTTCACATTTGGCCTCAGACTCTTACTAACTGTGTGACCCTGGGCAAGTCATTTAACCCTGCTTGCCTCAATTTCCTCATCTGTAAAATGAGCTGTAGAAGGAAATGACAAACCACTCCAGTATCTCTGCCAAGAAAACCCCAAATGAGGTCAGGAAGTGTTGGACGCAAGTAAGCAAATGACTGAATGACAAACAAAGCCAAACTTTAACCCATGTTTTCTGACTTCAAATTCAGGCACCAAGATCTTTAAATTGGGAAAAAAATGATAGTAGTAAAACTTGGACAAACATGAGTCACCAAAGTATATTTTACAAGAACGATTTTGTTGGGTTAGGATGTGGGCATTTGAGATTCTTTGGAGGATGGAGAAGGGGAGATCCGGAAATTAGGAGGGAAAAAAGGAAAATATTGGTCTCAGAAGGGTGTGCAATCTTGATCTAGTTTATGTTGTTATTTTCCTTCCTTCCTTTCCTCTTTTCTTTCTATTTCTTTCTCCCTTTCTTTCTTTCCTTCATTCCTTTCTTCCCTTCCTTCCTTCTTCCTTCCTTCCTTTCTTCCTTCCTTTTTTCCTTCCTCCCTTCCTTCCTTCCTTCCTTCCTTCCTTCCTTCCTTCCTTTCTTTCTTTCTTTCTTTCTTTCTTTCTTTCTTTCTTCCTTCCTTCCTTCCTTCCTTCCTTTCACATAGGGAAGTCTCCAGGTGTCAAAGTCAATAGAATGCTGAACTTGGAGTTGGGAAGACCTGAGTTTGAATTCTGCCTCAGATACTAACTAGCTGAGTAACTAGGTTATCTTTTGTAAGCCTCAGTTTGCTCATTTGTAAAATGAGACTGAGAATAGTACTTTGAAAAGTTGTCATGAGGATTAAATGAGATAACACAGGAAGAGCACCTTGCAAACCTTAAAGTTTTATATAAATGCTGTCAGTCAGGTTTTGTCATCTTAGTTACCCAAATATCCCCAAATGAGTCCAATTCAAAGGACACTGAGGATGATTTCAAATTTCCCCATGAAAGAATGAAAGAATTGATAATACTTTATGTTTTCCGCATGTCAAAGTTTTGAGGTTCTGTGCATTGTTTCCATCGGAAAGACATAAAGAATAAGATGACTTTTTTTTGCTTTTTTATATCAGGCAGTTATACAATACAGGCAATCTGAGTTAACTTTCTTTCTCTTTTTCTGGCACCAGAGTGAAAGAAAACATCCTTAAGTATACCCTTAATACTTTCTGCCTTGTTCAGATTCGTTTGGGATGAGACAGGATTAAAACCACGTTGACAGCCATTGGTAAGGATAAACTGGAGAACTCCCAGAGCTGAAAGGACAGAAGGTGCTGAGGGCTCCACTTGGGAACTTTCCAGCCTTGGTCCTGTGGTTTGGTTATATTCCTCTGCATCGTAAACCATTGAACTACTTTTAATCATCATTCCTAATGCACTTCAAAGCTGTGTGATGTTAGGTACATCACTTTCTTTCTCTGGTCCCTCACTTCCCTCATATGTAACATGAAGGCATTGGGCTCTCTATTGCTCTGTCTAATTCTAAATCCTCTGAACTCATGCATTTATACTGTTGATGGATGATTACTAAATGAGCTGTGCAAATGGAAAAAAAATACAGTTATATACTAGTGATACACCTAGTTTGTTGCTCTATTTTCAGAGAGTAATGTAAGAATTAATTGTATTCAAGGTGCCTGCCTTCAAGTAGTTTGCCTCTTAAAGCCAATACTATTAATATAGAGCAATGTTTCTAGTGGAGAGAATGTTGTGTTAGAATGTTCACCTGATACCTGGGGTAGGAGAAGCCTAAGGGGAATTTAGGCATAGATTTACTCATGGAAACTGCTGCTTAGGGTCATCACCAATGGAAAAACTAGGATTGGACCCCTAAATCACAAACCATTTTGTTTGAAAATATAATTTACTTCAAAGGCAGACAAGACCTGGAAGAATTTATGTAAAAACACCCTTACAACTAAAGAGATCAGGTCCATTTCACATTCTATCTTGACATTGACCAGTGGATCAGGGTAGAAGGGAAATCTGGAAAAGGCCTGTGTGTAGTCTGAGGAGCATACCATCTAGCAGCTTACATAGATTTTCCATGTTGGTTTGTATGTTACGTTTTCATTTTTATGTTCTTCTGGGGTCGGAGGACCTGAGTTCAAATACTACACTATACATTTACTACCTGTGTGATCCCAGCCCTCTGGGTCTCTGTTTCCTCATTTGTAAAATGAAGGGATTTGACTAAGTGGCATCTATGTTTCCTTTTAGCACTAGAGCTATGATCAGATGTAAAGAATTGCAACCAGACTAATGTCCATGGTAGAATATCTGAAACTAGAAGCTTTCTTCTTTCTCAATACAGAAAAAAAAATGTTGTATTATTGGACACATGTTTTCTATGGAAATCATCTCAAGATGGCCTGACTAACTCTGCAGTTGATCTAATTATCCAGGCTCAGCATCATCATTGATGTGGAAGAGTGGCAAACTCTTAGTTTAAACCAGGATGCTTGCTTTTAGTTGCATAAATTCATGGATCAGTGAGGGGAATATTTTGCATTAGGAAAAAATATTATGGAAGGAATAATTTTAAATAAGTTAAATATTTCTACAGACTCTATATGACACTGTGGACTAAAGACCCAGATAACTGAATGGTTAATGATGCATCAGAGTCTTTGGGACCCCTTTTGGGGAAGATACTGGAATGGTCTGCCATTCCCTTCTCTAGCTTATTTTACACAGGAGAAAACTGAGGCAAACAGGGCTAATGACTTGCCCAGGGGCACACAACTATTAAGTGAGGCTCTATTTGAACTCAAGTCTTCTTGACTCTGGCTCTATTCATTGTCCCACTCAGCTGTCTCACTTAATGATGTACTTATTCCTTTCAAATAATAATATTTGCCTTTGTTTTACAATGAGGATTTTTTTAAGGCAATAAACATATCTTAAAGAAAGTTCCTAGGAATCAAAATAATAAACACCACCAAAGGGAAGGATTAAGCAGAAATATACTGAAGCAAATTGCGTGCCTAAGAACAAACTTTACAATCTTGGGAAGCATTGAGAATGTTAGCTCTCAGAATTCCTCTTGAGAAAGTCTAAGATATCAGAATCTTTTTTTTATAGTTTTGTTTATTTATTTTTAGATTTCGACATTCATTTCCACAAAATTTTGAGTTCCAATTTTTCTCCCCATCTCTCCCTTCCCCCCCATAACACCTTGCATTTTGATTACCCCTTCCCTCAATGTATCTTCCCTTCTATAACACCCAACCCTTCCCTTCTCTCCATCTTCTCTCTTTTCTTGTAGGGCAAGATAAATTTCTATACCCCATTACCTATATTTCTTATTTCCCAGTTATATGCAATAACAGTTCTCAATTTATATTGCTAATAATTTGAATTCCAACTTCTCTCCCTCCCTCCCTCTTCACCCATTCCCATTGAGAGGCAAGCAATTCAATACAAGCAATTCAATATGTGTTGTTTTGCAAAAGACTTCCATAATAGTCATGTTGTGTAAGCTGTATTTCCCTCCATCCTACCCTGTCCTCCATTTATTCTGTTTATTATTCTGTTCTTTCATTTGACCTTGTCCCTTCCCAAAAGTGTTTACTTCTAGTTACTCCCTTCTCCTATTTGCCCTCCCTTCTATCATCCCCCTCACCCCACTTATCCCCTTCTCCCCTACTTTCCTGTAGTGTAAGATAGATTTTCATACCAAATTGAATGTGCAAGTTATTTGCTCCGTAAGCCAAATATGATGAGAGTAAGCTTCACTTTTCTCCTCTTACCTCCTCCCTTTTCCCCTCCACTAAAGATTTTTCTTATCTCTTTTATGAGTGATAATTTCCATTTCTCCCCTTTTCCTCCCAATATATTACTCTCTCACCCCTTAATTTTATTTTTTATAGATATCATCACTTCTGATTCAACTCAACCTGTGCTGTCTGTGTGTGTGTGTGTGTGTGTGTGTGTGTATGTATAATCCCTCCACCTACTCAAATACTGAGAAAAGTCTCAAGAGTTACAAATATTATCTTTCCATGTGGGAATGTAAACAGTTCAGCTTTAGAAAGTTCTTTATGATTTCTCTTTCCTGTTTACCTTTTCATGCTTCTCATGATTCTTGTGTTTCAAAGTCAAATTTTGTCTTCAGTTCTTGTCTTTTCATCAAGAATGCTTGAAAGTCCTCTGTATCATTGAATGACCATTTTTGCTCCTGAAGTATTTTACTCAGGTTTGCTGGGTAGGTGATTCTTGGCTTCAATTCCAGTTCTTTTGACTTCTGAAATATCCTATTCCAAGCCCTTTGATCCCTTAATGTAGAAGTTGCCAGATCCTGAGTTATCCTGATTGCATTTCCAAATACTCAAATTGTTTCTTTCTAGCTGCTTGCAATATTTTCTTTTTGACCTGGGAACTCTGAAATTTGGCCACAATATTCCTAGGAGTTTCTCTTTTTGAGTCTCTTTCAGGAGATGATCAGTGGATTCTTTCAATATTTATTTACCCTCTGGCTGTAGAATATCAGGGCAGTTTTCCTTGATAATTTCATGAAAGATGATGTCTAGGCTCTTTTTTTGATCATGGCTTTCAGGTAATCCTATAATTTTTAAATTATCTCTCCTAGATCTATTTTCCAAGTCAGTTGTTTTTCTAATAAGATATTTCACATTATCTTCTATTTTTTTCATTCTTTTGGTTTTGTTTTGTAATTTCTTGGTTTATCATATAGTCATTAGCTTCCCTCAGCTCAACTCTCATTTTTAAAGAACTATTTTGTTCAGTGAGCTTTTGAACCTCCTTTTCCATTTGGCTAATTCTGCTTTTGAAAGTCTTCTTTTCCTCATTGGCTTTTTGGACCTCTTTTTCCAATTGAGTTAGCCTATTTTTCAAGATGTTATTTTCTTCATCATTTTTTTGGGTCTCCTTTAGCAAGCTATTGACTCGCTTTTCAAGCTCTTCCATGGCCTGAGCTCATTACATATTCATTTTGGAGGTACTGGATGCAGAAGCCTTGACTTCCTCTGACAGTATTCATTGTTTCTCCTCATCTGAAAGGATGGGAGGAAATACTTGTTCACCAAGAAAGTAACATTTTTTGGTCTTATTTTTTCCCCTTTTTTGGGGCATTTTCCCAGCCAGTTACTTGACTTCTGAATCCTTTGTCAAGAGGAGGGTACTCCTCTTCCCCACAGGACCGTGCTCAAGTCTGAGGTTTAGATCAGCTGCTCAATTCCCCCATGGGCTTTAGGCTGAGTTCTTCCCAAATGGATGCCCACTTCTGCTGCTGCCACTACCACTGCTGCCACCTGGGTCCAGTGCTGGGGGAGGGGGGAACCCTGCTCCCTTCTTGCCCAATTGGGAAAGCCCTCTCACTGACCTTTGAAGCTTTCTTTGCGCTTGTGGTTTGAGGGATCTGAAACCTTCCCTGCTGAGGATTCTGCCCCAGAAGCCTGTTTAGCTTTCCAGGTTACCCCTGGCTGGAAATCTCTTTCACTCTGTCACTCTGTGGCTTCTGCTTTTCTAGAATTTGTTGAGCATCATTTTTTACAGGTATTTTATGGATTGTGGGGGAAGAACTAGAGTCTGTGCATCTTTCTACTCCACTATCTTGGCTCCACTCCTGAAGACATAACGATTTTGAGAGGATTTGATAGTGATATCATAGAGAATCAGTAAGAAGTGAGGTGGAAATAAGAAATGGAGATACCAATATTGTTGCTCTGCTGAGATAGAAAGCTTCACCGTGCTCTCCTAAGATGGTAATGTGGAAGGAGTTCTGTCTTGGCTTGGACCCTTGTTACCTGGACAAATTTCTTTGTCTCAGTGGACTTCAGTGGCTTCCTTTATAAAAGGAAGGAGTTTGATCAACTTACCTACAAGATACCTGTGAGCCTATGAATTCTGGGCTTGCATAGATTCTGTGACTTTAGGGAAAATGCCTCACTGTGGATAAGTCACTAGCATATGGAAGCTCACCACCTCATGCTAGGAGGTCATGTATGACATTAAAGTTGGACAGGGATAACCTGGATAGTAAAAAAATTCTTTCTTGCTCTTTTAGAAAAAAAAAAGTAATAATTTTCTTCTGTTTCAACAATTTCTACAAACAACTTTCAGGAAAGAAGAGAAAGTCACCAAGTGAGTTTTGCACCATAGGTCACATGAATGGAATTTATCTATAGCTAATAAAGATCTACACAGTCTTAAAGAAAATGTCAGTGACACTGAATAGCCTATCTGTTTCACATGGTTAAGCTGTTGGGATCTTTATGGTCTTGTTGGGAATAACTCACTTTTCCTAGATCTTAGAGCAGTAAAAATCAAATATAATAAAACTTTGCCTCACTGAAACTGGCAGGGAATAAACTGTTCCACATAGCTGCATCAAAGGCGATCATATAACTGAAGGACATTGCACATCTTAAGAGCACCATATAAATGTCAGATAACACCATTATTATAAACTGAGACTTTGTTTCTTTTTGAATTATTAAAAAGGAACTATTTGGAGTCATAGGTGATATAGGTGATTCATAACTAATGGAGGAAATGCTTGAAATATTCCTATCAGTGAGGCAATGATTCTGTTGCAATGTTGAAATACTCTAATAATCATTTGGATGTCCATCTCTCTAAAATACATTGAAAAGTTAAAATTTTCTTCAGAATGTACTGGACACTATTTCACCTCCTTCTGATGACTAGGGTTGTCATTATGAGGGTTAAGGATCATCTTTATCCGGTAATACAGTGATGACTTCAATGCCCACTGAGGCTTATGGAGTAGATGGGGTGTTCAGGGAAGACTAGCGCCTCAGTTGTGAAGGCTTGCTGAGCTCTTTTCAGGGCTGTTCATCCACCTTTAGTGTCCACCAGGCACTCAACTGAAACCTGTGACTCCAAGAAGTTGTAGCATCAATGATGGCCTCACCCTGGTGAATTGTCTCTGAAGATGGGCAAAATCAGATTGAAGGTAACCAGCAAGCCTTAAATCTGTGGGTGAGTTAGGGTGGTATCTACTCCAAGCATGGGCATCTAAGGTCCTTCCTACTCTGAGGATACTGTAGTTCTAAACTGGCATCACAAAAGTCAAATACATTTGCAAGTGGCATTATCCCTCTGTGCCACCCCTTGATTATTTCTTAAACAGGCCTATTCACCAAATGAGCATTACCTCACTTTAAGTGAGTATCTGCATGGACCTTGGCCTAAAGGGGCCAAAGCCTCCCATTGCATCCTGGGCCATCTCCAGTCATCCTGATGAATATGTGGTCACTGGATTCAGATGGCTCTGGAAGAGAAGTGAGGCTGGTGACCTGCACAGCCCTCCCTCACTCAAAACAAAGTCAATTTCTCTGATGGCATGGTTTTCTTCAGCTACAAAGGATGAACACCACACCAACACCCTTTCCTGATGAACTGGTTCCTATGAGTGTGTTCAAAAGTCTGAAATGCCATCCTGAGGCAAGACATGCTTACAGTATATCACAATCTCTCTGGTGCTTGCTTGACAACATGTAGAAATTTTCCATAGGGAAGATAGCAACATAATTTTTTTAGATTTGCTGGTATCAAAACAGTCCTTTGTTGCTTTGATTTTCTGATGTTGGAATCCTTGGCTTGTGATTTAATGTTCTTCAAAACCTAGATCATCTTAAATTGGTTTTGGGAAGATGTATCATACAAGGTGCAATGGTAATATATTAGCATCCCACTTATCTCAGATTCAGACTTCAACCAAAGTCCTGAACATGGCCATGGGCCAGAAGTTGACAAGAGAGGGAAGGCCCTCTTAGGACAAATTATACAGTCCAAGAATTTAGCTCCTGAGATGGGGTGCAACCATTTGTCACACCCAGAAATAAAGAGCTGAGCATAATGACTGCAGTGAAAAGTGACAACAGTAGAGGAAAAGATACACGTGACTTTCTTCATCTTCTTCATTGTTAGCACAACAGACTGGGGACATTTGGTGTTGGAACCAACAATTTTATCTGCCACATTTAGGAAAGAGAAGCAAGCAGAGGAGAGATATGTGATTAACAGAGAAGGAATGAGAAAAAGAATTTATATTATAACACAACATAACAATATAATATAATATATATGATATAATTTCATTGAAAGCAAGAGAAGAGAGATTTTGAAAGATGGAGGTAACGTGGGTTCTAGCCATGCCTGGAACATTTTACATGAGATTCTTTTAACTGAGGGAGAGAATGCTGATGGATGCTATGTGCCTGTAAAGAGATAAAGTTGATATGAGGGCTTTGGAGAGGAGAGATATTTTTTGTTCCTTCTTTGAAAGAGATGCTCCTGATTCCAACCTTTATTGAAAACCAGGTCCAGAGAGGAGAAAGACAAAGTAGTCTCTCTTGCTGACATGGAGGAGAATCTGGTTCCTCAACATTTTTCTTATTTACAACTTGACTCCCTAGAAATGTTAGAGAATTTCCCTTAGATAAGATTAGGGTCTCTTTTAGTTGAGTAAGATCTCATTGCTGTCTCATTTAAAGAGTTCATTCAGTCATATATTTTCTGTTTTATTCTAATCTGTATGAATGAGTTCTGTTCTTTTATCTGCTTGGATAAAAGGGTTTACTTATTATTTGTTATTTCTTATGGTCTTTTGTGTAGTTATCATTTGGTGGGAAGGGGACAAATCAGTGGGTGTAAGCCTGGGTTATCCTTTCCTTTTTTAGAGATAATGACCAGGGAAGCTAGAAACCTTTTCTTCCAAACCAGTCATACCATTAGATCAGCAATTTTAGGGGAACAGATAGATATGTCTAGTCTAGAGAGTATTTCTCTTCCAGAGTGGCCAGCCTTGTGGCCCCATCTCCTGCTGCCTTCAAGGCAGTAATTTGATTCTCCCTTGGAGAAGGATGGGGCAATAATACAGAGATAATTTTCAATTCTTCCCCTTGAGTCACCTGTCTATACATTTAGATATTCAGTGTGGACATACATACCTTACTTGAGCAGCACATACTTTACACAATCAGTAGTGCTGAATGCTGTAGCAAGATCAAGAAGAAAGACTCAGACATGTGACTACGCCAATTAGGTCTTTACCATTTTAGTAGACTGTGGTATGAGATGGATTTCTTTAGTTCATCATTTTGGTAGGTTGACAGGAAGAGGTACCAGATGGGTTGGTGAGGCATGGGTACACACCTCTCATCTGAGAAATATGGCAGTGCAAGGTTGGTGAGAAGCATGGTGATAGCTATAGAGGGTAGATAACAGGATTAAGCAAAGTGGTTTTTTGTTGTCATTGTTCAGGAAAAGGGAAACCTGCGCATCATACTTTTAGTGCTAGAAGGGACTTCAGGCATCAACTGACCTCACTCATTTCACTGATAATGAAGTCTTGGGGAAGTTAAGAAACGTCACATGACTTTTGTTCTAAGGTTAAACAGCTACTGTTTGTAGGCAACAAAAAAGGAGTTGCTGTATAGAAAGAAAACGTAGGTGAGAGAGGGAAAAGGAGAAAGGGAGAAATAACTGAGAAAGAGAAGAATCCCAGGGAAGGTTTGTGAGGAAGGATAAACTGGAAAACAGGGATTAAGAGATTAGCTTTAGAGAAGGGGAGGGAACACTTTTCTTTTAGAGGTGTAGGTGGATAGAATCAGGAGATCCCAGTTCAAATCTGTTCTCAGATACTAGCTGTGTGACCTTGGGCAAGTCACTTAACCACTGTCTGCTTCAGTTTCCTTATCTGTAAAATGGGGTTAATAGTAGAACCTACCTAACAGGTTTGTTATGAGCATCACAGTGAGATAATATCTATAAAGCACTTAGCATAGTGCCTGGTACATAGTAGGTGCTCATCAAATGTTTCTCTCTTCCCCTCCCTTTTCTGACTGCCAGGAACATAACTACAGGGAAGGGAGTTTGCAGACTTGACACAATGCACCAAAGCGATCATGAGATAAAGCGAAGTTTTCTTTTCATTTAAGCAGTTCAGAGTTAAACTGGCCAGTTTTCATTAGGAAACTAACATCCTGTAAAAATCTGGTTGGGTCCAAACCTTTCAAGTGAAAAGTGAGTGAAAGTAATATGGATGCCTCAAATCAGAACATTTACAACTGTCGTTTATGACAACTTCCGTTGCATTTGTTTATAATTTTGACAGATTCATGTTTAATCCTGTAAACCAGGTGCTCACTTTCTTTTAAGCCGGTTTCTGATACATTGTTTTAAAGCCTGCTTCCCCAAATGAGCCTCTTTAATCAGATTTGCTTACTTTGGGTACATTATATGGAGCTGGGTTTTTTCTTTAGTCTTTATCATTAATATCTTTGTTTCCAAATTTGATTTGATAGATTAAAATAATAACATAAAAAAATCTGATTTTTTTCATAACAGGCCATCCCTTGTGAGTATTAAATACTAGGCCATAGCTAGTAGTTCCTGCTTGTAGTCCAAGTAATTTCTTGGAAAAAGAATCAGAAAAATGTTTAGGTTATAAATGCAGAAGGAAGGAAAATAGCAGTAACATTGTGAACACTGGGGAGAGAAATATGGATGGAGATATCCTGAAATGGTCCTCCAAAAGTTGTAATTGAGTCTGGACTTGAGTAATGTGCTTTGCTTTGTCTAAAAATGTGAAGAACTCTAAGATTGTTTGGAAATTCATAAGAAATTTACAAAGAAACAGTAATACTGTTCATTTTTATGAAAAAAAATGAGAAAATTAGATTAGTCTCCATTTTTTCTGCATTTCTTCAGTCTGGTTTGGAGCCTGTTTTCTTACTGTTTTCTTTGGAGGGGTTTGAGTTGTAAGGCTCAGAACTTCAGGCTTCTGCTTGAACTAGAAAGTGAGGCTGGACAAGCTGTTTAACTGTATCAGCATATTTCTAGAGTACAAGTGGATTTATGTTGTATACTTTTGGCCAAAACACTGGGAAACCTTCAGTTGAATTGGAGGAGTCAGAACCCTGTGATCCCAAGGGTACAGACTCTGGAGTGAGCAACAATATGGTGCAGACCTGGCACATTCTTACTATCTAATTTCGGCTGGGTCCTTGTTCTTTCTTTCTCCCCTCTCCTTGCATAACACCTACTATAGGAGCTCATCAGAAACTACTACTTTCTCCTTAAGCTCCAGATCTTACCTACCTTTCTCCCATCACTCTCTGCACATGGTCACATCTTTGGCTTTGGTGAAAGTTTCAATAAAATTAAAAAACAAACAAACATTACTGCCTATGCACAAGGCAGACTGAGGCTGCTATTGACATGAGTTCCTGCATTTACCCTACTTTCTACTTCAGGAGGTCTCTGTCTGAACAGAAATATCCTTCTTGCTGAGAGGAGGGGATACCACTGAGATCTTTTCCATGGGGAATGCAGCTCCTCCTGTCCTCATTATATGAACATGGCAACTCCTGGAATGGAAACTACCTTCATTAAAGGCAGATTGAAAACTTGGCCATAAAAGATGGTATTAAAGAATTACCTTGGGGACAGAGAGGTTAAGGGATTTTCTCAAGGTCACACAACCAGTGCGTTTAAGAGGCAGGACTGGAATCGACACTACTATACATGACAAGGGAAACTGAAGAGGGCAAAGGGTAGTAACATTTGAGGGGTTTGGCCAAAGCTATAACCTGAGTTGAGCTTTGAAGGAAGACAAAGTTTTTGGGAGATGAAGATAAGAAAAGAGTGTGTTTCAGAATGGAAAATGACATATGTGAGTATCCAGAGATGGAAAATGGAATATAAAGTTCATGGTATGGCCTAGTAATCCAGTCTGGCTAGGATGCAGAGTTTGTAAATGTCAGTACCATGGAATATGACTGTAATCATAGGCAGCTTCCTGATGATGGGATGTAAAGACTTAATGCAACTACTTGCGCCTGTGACAGGCATTTCTAATTCCTCCGTTAGGGCCCCTCTTCCAATTTGAATAACTTTGTTTCTCCTCCTCCTCCTTCTCCTCCTTCTTTTTCTTCTTCTTCATAAATGCCACATTCCTCCAATAGACAGCCAATAGAAGTCAGAGACTGTTTTGTTTATGCCTTTGTATCCCCAGCACTTAACATAGTCTTGAATATGTTAGAGGCTTAATTAGTACTTGCTGTTATTTTTAAAATTCCAAGCAAGTGTGTATTTTATTTAAGCAGCAATAGGGAGCCATTGATGATTTTTAAAAACAGAGTTAACATGGTCATATCTGTGCCTTAGAAGGATTATTTTGGCTGCTGTTTGGAGGATGGATTGGAGAGCAGAGAGACTAGAAGCGCTGCTCCAGATTTATACTAGACAAGAAGTGAGGGGAGCTGAAACTGAGAAAAAGGCAGTGGCTGTGGGATTTAGCAACTAATTAAATATGAATGCATCAGAGTGGAAGATGAAGGAACCTTTATGGGGGCAGATGAGTTTTGTTTTAGACATACTAAGTTGAAATTGTTCAAAGGAGGTCCATGAGGGGAAATCTAGCACACAGTTGATGATGAGACTGTAGTTCAGGAGAGGAATTGAGCTAAATATGTTTTTATGGGGAACTCATGGGAGCTGATGGGTCTCCAAGAGGACTGGAAAAAAGAGAGTAGGGTCTGGGACAGAGTCATAGAGAACATCCATACTGAAGAAATAGGAGCTGGATGCTTCTCTAGCAAAGAAGGCTGAGAAGTGGTCTGATAGAGAAGAGGAAAATCAGAGGAGAATGATGCAGTAGCCAAGAAAGGAAAATGGACCAAGGAGAGAAGTCTATGGTTTCCTAGGTTACAGAGAGGTTAAGGAGAAGACCACTCAAGTTAGCAGTTAAGATCACTGGCAACCCCAGATGGAGCAGGGGCAGTTGTATGGTGGGATTAGAAGAAAGACTGTCAGGGACTGAGAAGTGAGTGGATAATGAGGAAGCGGAAGCAGTGAGTATAATGTTTTTTATCTTGGACTTAAGCAATAAAAGGAAGGAGAGGCATCGGGCAGCAATGTTAGGATGGCAGGGTTAAGTTTTTTAAAGGATGAGTTAACTTGTGTTTCTTGACTCTGAGGAAAGCTGGTAGGAGACAATGATGAGAGAGGGAATCATTAATGAGCCAGGTTCTTGGAGAATATGAGAGGGATTGGGATTGAGGATGAGGGATTTATTTGGTTAAGGAGGACATATTTTCTGCAGAAAAAGGGGAGGAGGAGAGGGTATATAGTGGGGTTTTGATATAGGAGGTGAAGAGAAGAAATTGGCCTCTATGTATTCAGTAAAGTAGGAGACCAGGATATCTGTTGAGAAGAGGAGAGAGGAGGAGGTGGTGAGGGTTTGAGAAGATTTGGATTGCCCACTAAGGGAAGTGGGCTAGAGAGTTGATTAAAGAAGAATACACTTTTGCCATGCTACAGTGAGGACCCTGGTGGGATTTTGAAGAAATGAATTGTTAGCGGATCTAGATGGTCCCCCAATAGTGTTCAGCTGTTCTGGAGAAGGTGGGAGATAATGGTGAGGTTGGTTTTGGCAGTAGGGATTGACTCAGAGAATCAACAGGGTATAAATAGTGGTAAGACAAAGGGGGCAAGGTCATCAAGGGAAGAAGAATTGAACTGGTCACTCCAGGGAGAAAGGAACCTGAAGTTTCTTTGCTGAATTATGTCTGCCTGCTTGCCTTCCCAGACACTCCCCTTGAGATGTGGTGTCTGCCATCCCCCTCAGATACAATATAGTTAATACCACACTTTTCATCTCTCCTTCACACCACCCTGCAACTTTTCCATTGCTTTCACTTGTACCATCATTATGCCAGATACCGCAACTCAAAACTTCTGTTATCTTGGAATCTTTCTCCTACCTTGTGTCCTATACTCAATTAAACAAAAACAACAAACTTATTGATAGCCCACTATGTGCAAGGTACTATCAGTAAGCCTCCAAGTCTTGGGCACTTATCCTTTTTACTGCCTAACCTATTGACATTTTTCACCTACCCATGCCTGGCTTATTATAATAGTCTCCTAACTGATCCATTTACGTCCAGACTTCCCCTGCTCCATCCATGTGACGCACAGCTGTCAGGTTCATTTTCTAAAATACTACTGATTGTTACTTGCTCAAGTTCCTTCAGTGAATCTCCATAGCATATTGTCATTAATCTATAATACTTGCTGGAGTGGAATTAAGGGAGCAAGCCAGCTGCAAAGGGCTTAGTGAAAAAGAATTTGTAAGCATCTAACTTTGTATGGATAGGGAACAGGTGCAGAGATTTATACCTCTGCAGGTAGTCTGGAGTCATTGGAGAGCCAACAATAGTGCAGCTAATATACGGTCATAGGAAATTCAGAGCCAACAATAGTGCAGCTAATATACGGCCATAGGAAATTCATGCCAGCACATACAATGAAAAGTAGAAGGATTTGAGGGATTATCTTGTCTCATCCACTCATTTTATGGAAGAGGAAATTGGTCCTAGAGATTAACCCAAAATCCTACAGACAGGAAGTAACTGAGCTAGAATTGGAACCTTGATCCTTTGACTCCAATCCATCATGCTTTCTGCCACACGACCCAGTTGTCATGTCTTGTTATTTCTATCTCTACACCTCTCAAATGCTTCTCTTTCTCTCCACTCCCATGGGCACCACCCTAGCTCAGGTCATCATCCCTCTCACTTGGACCATAGTGATATGACTGGTGCTGTCCAATTCTGTGAAATGTCATGACACCTAACGTAATCCCTTGAACATAGCGAGTACTTCCTAATGCTTACTAAATTTGAATTTGTTAAATTAACTCTCCTGCTATCTTCTATCCCTGAAAGGCAAAGTAGAGTAGTGAAGAGAATACTTTTACTGAAATCAGAAGAACCAGATTCAAATTTTGCCTCTTTCGAGGACGTATTGCAACCTATCACTGTCTCAAGTTCCTCATTGGCAAAATGGGGCAAATAAAACTTGCACTGCTCATCTCACAGGTCTGTTAGGAGGAAAGTACATTATAAGCCTTAAGGCATCATCTAAGTGTGAGTTATTATTACATAAAGAACATTTGACCAGAGTTATATCACAGCATAATAACTAGGATGACAATATATACAACACCTTAGGGTTTGTAAAATGAGTCACAGATTATATCTCATTTATTCCTCACAAGAACCCTCTGATGTGTCAGGATTATTAGCATTTCTTCAGATGAGAAACTGACACCAAGTAGTTTGTTTAAGACCACAGCTGGCAAGTGTCTGGAACAGGATTTGAATTCAGATATCATGGGTGCAGGAAATCATTGAGTTCAACTTCTTCCTTTTACAATGGGGGAAACTGAGACCCACAGAAACTGAGAGACTTGCCCAAGGTCATAGATGTGGTAAATGGTGATGTAGGGAGTTGAACTCAGATCCTCTGACTCTAGTCCAAGCAGCCTTTCTCCCATATTAGGCTGTCTCTTTGGCATTGTTTGATTTCAGATACTTTCTTGAAAAGTCACATTCTGTGGCTTATTTTCAGATAGTGATGGGGATGCTAATAGATTAGGAAGCTGCCTGCTGGAGTGATTCATGGGATATTATGTCATAGATCATAGGATCTGACATGAGAAGGGGACTCAGAGGCCATCTCATCTAGCCTTCTGATTTTAAAATTTAGGAGCCTGACTGCTAAAACTTGAAGAGTGATCCCTCCTTTCCCATTTGGTTCTTTTGGTTCCTGCCGTTAGCCACTGTTGTGGGTTCAGGCTTTAAAGTTTCCTATTAAAGTTTACATCTGTTATTTGAGAGGGACAAGTTATGAAGACATTTTTCTTGCATTAATATCTTGGCTATGGGCTAATGGGCTAAATAAATTAGCCCATCATCTATTTCAGGAGGTGGGACATGGGCCAAGTAAGTTTTGGTGATGGAAATGAAAGGTTTACAGCATGGGGTACACTGCAAGAAGGACAGATCCCACTGGGGTGCCATAGCAGGGAACCCAAGTGTCCTTGGCAGTAGCACCAAAGGGGGATAGGGTGTTACTGAGAAAGAACAGAGAAATCTTCAAGACAAACCTTGCTTATCTGACAAAATTTTTCAAGGTCAGAGTCTTGGTGCTGAAATAACTTCAAAAGGATGGTTTGTAATTTCTTGTTCTCTCTGGCTGGGCTCCATTTATTCAATGGATCAAGGCTGTATTTCCATCTCCCTCCCTCCACCCTTTGTCTGCCCTGTTCTTCAGGTGACTGGCTAGATTGGAGTCTTCAGCCCTCTCCAGGATACTCATTTCCTTCCCACCAGGGAAGCTTCCTGACTTTCCCTCTCATGATTGTGCAGTGAGTAGCTTGATCTTATTCATTCTCTGGTCACACTTCAAGGGACTCATTGTCACACTATTTGTCATTGGCTTTCTTACATTTATTACTTCATTTGTCATTTAGTAAAAGACCTTGAGCTCAAATGTTTGGGTTTTGACAAGCAAAAATGCATAATAGATGAGAGCATCTATTGTGCACATCAGTAGGAAACCAGAGTAAGGGCGTTTTTCAATGTGGATGAACTTGGTTTCACTGCAACTGTAGAACTGCAATAACTCGGAAATCCACAAAGAGTTTGATCCTTTCAGTTGTTAAGGTTTTGTCTGGGAAACCACTTAGAAATTTTGCTCTCATCTTGCATAGGCTTGAAGAGAGATTTACTGGGAAAATATTCGGCATTTAAGAAATTGTCAATTCTTTTTCAATTAACATCGACTATTTAATTTTTTTTTAATCTTTAGATCTGAGTAGAAGTTTTATGGAGATGTATTAATGAATAAAAGGGTAAGGAAACAATCTGAGGAGTACCTGTCTGTACTATGGTGTAGTACAGTGGTGTCAAACTCAAGTAGAAAAGGTCTGTTCAGGCCACATATTGACTTAGAAAACCACACATTCATTTTACCTATGTTTTGTTGTATTTTTATTTATTTTGTTACATATTTACCAATTGCATATTAATCAGGTTCGGGCCCTACTGTGGATCACTGGGGGCTACATGCAGCTCTCAGGGACCACATCTTTGACATATCTGGTGTAGTAGATGAAAAGACTTAAGCTCATTCTGATAGTCAGAAATATCTGGATTCAAGTCAAGCTTCAAACACTTTGTGTTAGGACCCTAGGAGAGTCATTTATCTCTTGGTTCTCTAGGCGAGTTTAAGAATGAAGCTAGTCCAAAATGTCTTCCTAGGCACAGAACAGGAAGTACTATCAATAGAATGTCCTCCTTGGCTGCACTGCAGAATGTGTGAAAGAGAATTATGTACACTGCAACTGGAAAGGTAGGCTAGGGTCATGTTGCAGTGGGTTTTAAATTTAATTTAGACTTAAATTTAATTTAAATTAAATCTAACATTTGTATTTAATCCTAGAAGCAAAAGGGAGTGAGTGGGGTTTATTGAGTTGGCATGAGAGCAATCCTATCTGTGTTTAGGATTTGACAGCTGGATAAAAGGGATTTTGGAGGGGGAGGGGAGAGACTTTAGGCAGGTAAACCAATGAGGAGGCCATTGCAGCTGCCCAGGTGAGAGGTGATGGGATCCTGAACTATCTGAATTGAAGTGGTGACTGTGGGAGTGGAAAGAAGGGGACAGATGCCAGACAAGCTGTGGAGGTAGAATGAAAAGACTTGACAACTTAGTGTTGGGGGTGGGGGACAGGTAGTGACGAGGAGGAACAGAAGACTGTTCTGAGCTTGCAAATCTAGAACCAAAGTTGGTGGTGGTATCATAGACAGAAATGGAGGAATTTTAAGAGGAATTAAAGATTCATTGGCTAGAGTCTCTTTCCTTATCCCAAAGCAGTGTCTTGCAGATAGTAAGAACTGAATTAACCGTGCTGAATTTGATGAAATTCAATGATGTGAATGGGGTGGGGTTGGAGAGACAAAGAGAGGTAAATAGCTTACGTTGGCAGTGTTTGTGAAGTGTTGATTGAGTTTTTGTCCTGGGCCCAAATTTATGATCTCTTTTAGATCTTAGTGAATATCCTTAAAGTTACGTAGAGAGAATAACCACCATTGTGGAGTCTTTAACATGAAAATACAGAATTATGGAGTAAATTAATTTTTTTCTCCTTTACAAAAAGTGTCACATATACAGTTAGTTATATGTCTGTCCCTCTGTCTTTCTATCTCTCATAAACATATCACCATCATCATCACCACCACCACCATTATCATTTTCTCATTGTTTGGGGAGGTTAAAGTTATCTTGAAACACCCTCATAGGACAGGGAGAAAATATGGAGCAGGGACTAGGTAGATGACCATGGAGTTATTTACTTCTGACAGACCACTGGTGGGATTGTGGGCAAAATTCTTTGGTCTCTCAATCCCCCAGACAATCCCTTAATACTGTAAGAGACAGACAAGTTCTCAAGATGCATTGATGAAAGGGATTTTCACATTATGCATTCACTTCTGTGACATTTGGTTTGGACCAACAAACAGACCAGGTCTCAGTTTCTGCCTCTGGGATTAAAGCGTTTATATCTCCACGTATTCTCCAGCTCCTCTATTGGGTCTCTTGGTACCTGCAGGCTCCTCACCTGATAGGACACTCTGTCCTGGGGCTATTGTCTTCAGATTTCCCCTTTACCTCTTGAACTGTTAAACCAAAGCCTCCTTGTCTTACTATGTTCCCATGACTGAAGCCTGAGCAGCCTCTCCATTTCCACACATCTCCCCTGAGTCTGCCCCTTCCAGAGGTTTGAAACTCAAAACAAGCTGGCTGTGGCTCCATCTCATTAGTGTGGAATAAAATAAAGTCAAGTCTGTTTTCCAAATGCTCCGCTCACTGAGTCTTGTGCCCTTTGGCTGTTCCTGCCTCCCCCTCCCTCCCCCCAATATTCTTTAAAACAGAACAAATGAAGGGACAAAATCTCCCTAGCTCTTTGTTTTCTGGAAGCAAAGCTTCCAAACTTGAGAAAAACAGGGAAATAAGAAAAGGAAAAGAATACGATAAAATGGAGGTGGCTTAAAGCTTGTCTTTACCGCTTATTTATATATTTCTGTGCCTCAGTTTCTTCCTCTGTAAAATCTTTTGTGTGTAAGGACCCCTTTGGCAATCTAGTGAAGCCTACGAACATCTTCTTAAAATAATATTCTTAAATGAATAAAATAAAATATACGTTTACAAAGGGAACAATTGTATTGAAAGGCAGTCACTAAAATACATTATAAAAAATTAATTATAGTCTCTTTGTAAAGAAGATCAGGTTTAGATGGGCTTTAAATCCATACAACTGCCTTTGAGGGAAGGAGGTTCTTTAGCCTTCCCTTCTGAGCCTGGTTTGGGGAAAGGACACTGTTAAAAAACTCCCCCGAGGGAGAACTAGTCTTGTTCACACAAATGGCTCCAGGCTCCCATATAAAAAAGATGTGCCATATCTGTGCCCTTGCTATCGTATACAGGTGGCTAAGTGGTACTGCACATAGAGTGCTAGGCGTGGAGTCAGGAAGACCTGAATCCAACCAGAATCCACCTCAGATATTTACTGGCTGTTTAATCTTGGACAAGTCACTTAACCTTTACCTGCCTCATTTTCCTTAATTGTAAAATGGGGATGCTAATCACACCTACCACTCAGAGTTGCTGTGAGGATTAAATGAGAATATTTTTAAAGTACTTAGCCCAGTGCTTAGTGCAGAGTAAGTGCTATAGAAATGTTAGCTGTAGCAACAATGGTTGATACTACAACAATGATCATTGCCATCATAGCAATTATTATATACTGTGTCTTTGAGGCCTCTTTTCAGGTAGAGAGCCCATGTGGCCACACATCTGTCTGACCAGCTTCTTCCTGCTCACTGTTCTGCCACTTGTTCTGGCCTCTCCAGACACTCTTTAAAAAAATTTTTTTTTAATTTTATTTTTTGGTATGTAGTATTTTATTTTTTTAATTACATGTCAAGATAGTTTTCAACATTTATTTTTATAAGATTTTGAGTTCCAAATTTTTCTCCTTCCCTCCTTTCCTTCCCCCTCTCCAAGAGGTCAGGCAATCTGATATAGGTTATCCATGTGCAATCATGGAAACATATTTCCACATTAGTCATGTTGTGAAAAAAGAAACAGAACAAAAGGGAAAAGCCACAAAAAAACCACCTTTGAAAATAATATGCTTCAGTCTGCATTCAGACTTCATAGTTCTTTCTCTGGATGTGGACAGCATTTTCTGTCATGAGATTTTTAGAATTATCTTTGATCATTGCATTGTTGAGAAGAGCTAAGTCTATCACAGTTGATCATTGTGCAGAATTGCTGTTACTGGGTACTGGTTCTGTCCAGCCACTCTTTCATTAGCCAGCTCCAGGAGTTGGCCCGGAAATTTGAACTTGGGATCATAGATTTAGAACTGACAAAATCCTTAAAGATCATCTACTCCAATTTTCTCATTAGACCAGTGGAGAAACTAAAAGCCAGAGAAAGGAAGAGGCTTGTCTGAGGTCAAGCAGCTGGTCAACAGCGAAAGTCAGATTTGAAGGCAGGTCCTTAGTCCCTAGATACAGCACTCTTTCCAGACCATACTGCTTCATCATGAATCCAAACGACCATCCTCAATGAGGCAACCCAGAGCAAGGGAACTAATGTGCCCCTGAGCAGGGAGACATCATTGATGCCACAATGGAGTTTTAACCAGTGAGGCCACTGAATGCTTTTACACTTTATAGATGGCAACACCCTCAGTTCTGAAACTAAGTCCTTACTGAGGGGGAAAGAAACCATTTACACCTTGAATAGAGACTTTTACCTTGGATCTAAGTAATTGCCTGGGAGTTAAGGGCAAAACACCTTGATTTGACTACCTAGAGAGCATGTAAGAACAGAATGGGGGTGGAATTACTGGTCACCAGTTTGAGTGAGGAAGGTAGAGAAATCTTTAATGCTACCCTAGGTTACCCAGAAAGAAGAGTATCCAGAAAAAGAGAGATAAGAGTCCAGTTTTCCTCTGTCATTATCAGAAGATGTCTGGGGTATTGCTTTCAGTTCTGTGCACCATATTTTAGGAAGGACATTGACAAGCGGTAGAGAAAGGTGATGGGGGTGGGGGGATTAGCCTGGAAACGAGGTATGTAGGGCTATTTGAAAACATTAGAAACATGGATAGATTGGTGATAGATAGCTTTCTCCCAGTATTTGAAGGGCTGCCTTGTAGAAGAGGGATTTGATTTGTTTTAGGTGACCCCTGAGGGCAGAACCAGGGGTAGTGGGTGGGAGATGGATTGTGTGTTCGTCCTTCATTGCCGAAGAGGACCATGCCATCAGAGAAATGATGACATGACTTGCACTTGACTTTGTTTTGAGCGAGGGAGGGCTGTGCAGATCACCAGCCTCACTTCTCCTCCGCAGCCATCTGAATCCAGTGGCCAAATATTCATCAGGATGACTGGAGATGACCCAGGATGAGGCAATTGGGGTTAAGTGACTTGCCAAAGATCACACAGCTAGTGAGTGTCAAGTGTCTGAGGTGAGATTTGAACTCAGGTCCTCCTGACTCCTGCACTGGTGTTCTATCCACTGCACCACCTAGCTGCCCCATGAGATGGATTAAAGGCTTGAAGAAAGGAAAGTCTTACTCACAATTAGAGCTGTTGAAAAGGACATTGGGTTGACTTTGCAGAGAGTGGATTCTCATTCCCTGAAGATCTTAAAGGAAAAGCTGAATGATGATTTATTGGGTGTGTTGTAAATGGGGATTCTTCAGATGACCTGGGGTAGATGGCCTCTCAGTTCCCTTTAATTTGGAGATTCTGTGACTCTGTGATAAGTTTTGGGTCATGTTTTCTTGAAACACTTCCCAGAAAGCTTATATTTTAATGGGGGGAGACACACAGAAGAGTAACCTGAAAATGGAGGGGGGGAGGGGAGGAGCAGCAAGGCTAAAGCATGAAGGTACCTTCCTAAATGAAAAGGCTGTTTGGAGAAGTGGATGCCATGGTCCTCTCTGAGGACAAAGGACATACAACAACCACTGTGAAAAGGAGCTGTCCACTGGAAACCAAACTGGAACTGGCCAGTTGGGCAACGTCACTTCCTTCCTTCCTTCCTTCCTTCCTCCCTCTCTCTTTTTTCTTCCTTCCTTCCTTTCTTTCCTTCCATCTTTTTTCTTTCTGTTTGTCTTCCTTTCTGTCTTCCTACCATCCTTCTTCTTTCTTTCTTTTCTTTCTTTCTTTCTCTCTCTCTTTCTTTCTCTTTCTTTTCCCTCTTTCAACACAGGGCACACCCTTACTTGTGGGTGCTTTGCTCAAAGGGAATGCAAATTTTAATCTCTAAAACATTTGTAAGTGGTGGAACATACATGAGAGGGCACGTGCAATTCACATGTACTCCATAAACCATACATACACACATTACAATAATGCATGCATACATGGACTTGCATGCACAAATGTACATGCATATACTGTTCACATATATGTATGTACACACACACACTTTTTGTACATACAAGAGGCAGGTGACAAAAAAGGACAAAGTGCTACAAATTCAGGACTACATGAGATAGCTGCTGCTCCAGTTGATGGTGGGTGGGCTTCAGGTGGGCTTCCAGCTCCTCCTAAGACCATTTCTGGGGTTGTCTCATTGAAAAATTCCTCTATATGGCCCTGTACAAACCACCCACACAGGACAATTCACCTTTGTCCTTTGCAGCCACAATACATGTAATCCCATGGATATGTATATATTTTGATTTCATCAAGTCTATTTATGAATGCACTTCAACTTTCAAAAAGCCTTGCATATTGTTGCACAATACTTTATTTTTTCCAATGTTTTAGTAAAAATTTCCAAAGTGAACAAACAAGATATAGATGTATAGTATACATCCACATCTAGACTGTAAATGCATACATCTACATTAAATACACATATAAATATTACTTTTTTATAAAAATGCAAGGAATGTTGGTTCTAAATTGGTTTATAAAGCAAAATAAAACAACACAACCCCATTATGCCTGCTCATCCCCAACCCCTAACGAAACAAAACAAACTACTATAACTAATCCCTTTTACTCAAGTCCTAGCCCACTCTCCTCCCTCACATTACTCCTCTGGATGACCTTCATAAAGGATGTTTTTATTTGATTAACTTTTTTTTTTTTTTTTTTTTTTTTTTTTAGGAAGCAAGCATGGGTAGAGTGCCAGACAGTGTCAAGAAGTTATAAGAGTTCAAATCCTGCCTCAGACATGTACTAGTTGTGTGACCCTGGGTAAGTCAATTGACCTCTTAGTTTCCTTAATTTACCCGTCTGTACCTCCAGATTGTTGAGGGGATCAAATGAGATTTTATATATAATACACACGCATATATATATATATATATATATATATATATATATATATATATATATATAAATGTGTGTATGTATACACACACACACATATATGTATAATGTTTTACAAACCTTAAAGCACTCTCTCTCTCCACAAACACACAATTTTTTTTTTGGCCAAGTTGTGAGTTCATTTAAACCTTTAGTTTTCAGAGGAACTCAAATAATTTTGTTGGTTAAAGGGCAGTGAGTGAAAATTTGTTTTTGTTCTAAGCATTATGAGGTTCAAGAGGCAGTTTCTCAACAGAAAGAAACTACATTAATTAGTACAATGTGTCCTGAGAACCATTTTATGGAAAAATGTTCAAGAAAGTTGTAAAATTTCATAGAAATTGTGTTTTCCAAAATTGTGTTTACTTTGTGTTGATTTACTCAGTGTGTGGAAATTGGAAGCAAAATCTCATTTAGCTTAAGCCCCTGAGGAGTCTATGTATGGGACAAATTCCGGGGCTGTCCACAGTGGGATTGGCCTTATGCCTAGACAGAGTAGGCAGCTGCCTCTGTGGTAGAATCAGAGGGCCTCTGCTCCCCCCAGATCTACTGCTATTCACCCTTCCATGGCATTAAAATTCTCAAACTACTTAATACTTTGACTTAAGATATTGATGGTGCTGTTAAAAATGCTAATGGTCTAAGGAATTGAGACACATTGAACTATTATGACCTAAAGGACAGTAGGGAAAATCTGTTCGATCACTTAGCAGATCCTTGAATGAGTGGGACAAAGGAAATAAGCTTTGACTGAGGGGGCAGGGGGAGAAAGTCTGGAAAGGTCTAACCAATAACACACACTCAGGTGGGATGCCAGTGTTGGGGGAAATGACTGATAGAACTGGAACTCCTTGGGGCTTGGAGGCACTCAGAGGGAATAGGGGAACACAAGAAGGGGTAGGAGAATAGAAGAACACAAAAGACACATTTTGTTCAGAGCTAAAGCTGTTCTGTAACATGGTCTACTCAGTGCAACAAAGACTTGGGCACACTTTTCTTGGCATATTGTTTTCCATTGGCGATGATGGGCATATCATGCATAGATTTGATTTGCTTCATACCTTTCAGGAATGGCCAAATCTGTGCATTTTTGTCTAGGCAGGATCTAGCACTGGGGAAGATGTTTGAGCAAATGGTATGATGATTTCCAGTTTGTTTTTTAGCAGCATCAGGGAAAGCACAGAAAGGAAAGGAAACAGCCATCATAAAGGCACCTAGGCTTCTCTACTAGGAAAGGGAGATTATGGTAATCAATGGAGGGGATAAGAGGAGGAAAAGCAAAGAGGTGATGCTGGTGTTTTCTGGTTTGGCCACAGAAGAGTGGAGACCTAGCCTTTTGGGGGTACTGTGAGCCATGTGGACTGTGAAGGTCCGGAGGAGGGGCTTGACTCTCTAATACAGGGGTCATTATACTTCCTTTTGGCATAGTGTTGAAGCCTATGGACCCCATCTCAGAATGTTTTATAATGCATTAAATGAAATTCATAAGATTAAAAAGTAAACTGATCATATTAAAATGTAGTGGTTAGAATATTAAAAAACAACTCAAAACTTAGTTCAGAAACCCGAAGTTAAGAACCCCTACTTTAGAGACTTCAAAATTTTTTTCCTCTAAAAAGGAGTTCTCACATTCAGGGAGGTTCTATATATTTAAAACAACTAAATGGGCCTCTGGGTAAGGGGATGCTCACTAACAGAGTTAGTTTGACTATTTACAGGTTCTAGCATAATTCTTTTGCTTTTACTGACAGAAATAATGAAATCAGTCCTATGGTTGATATTATGTTACCCAACGTGCTTGAATAGGGAGCTGGGGCTCTTTTTTCTTTAGTGATGGCCAGGAGAGCAGGCAGGAGTTAAAAGAGTAACTTAGTGAGAGATTGCCAAGGCTGATCTTGGTCCCTGAGAGCTCAGGGCATTGGTAATGAGTTACTGGTTACATTGTGGAACCTTGCACCAGAGAATCAGCTTAATCTAGTATTCTCCATGTGTCTTTCTTTCTGTCTCCATCTTTGGAACTAACCATCATGTTCCTATCTAAGGAAAGCCTGCATTGAACATAAGTATACTCCTGATACTCCTGGGCAGCTAGGTGGTGCAGTGGATAGAGCATCAGTGCAGGAGTCAGGAGGACTTGAGTTCAAATCTCACCTCAGACACTTGACACTCACTGGTTGTGTGACCTTGGGCAAGTCACTTAACCCCAATTGCCTCATCCTGGGTCATTTCCAGTCATCCTGATGAATTGTGGTCACTGGATTCAGATGGCTCAGGAGGAGAAGTGAGGCTGGTGACCTGCATAGCCCTCTCTCACTCAAAAACAAAGTCATGTGCAAGTCAAGTGATTATTTCTTTGATGGCATGGTCTTCCTCAGCAACCAAGGATGAACACATTACATTGCTCCTGATAAAAATATTGAAGTGGAGCAATATGAACACAGATAAAGAATTACAAAGTAACGTGGAGGTATAGTGGAGAGAATTGCCTTCAATAATTTCTGCCATCAAGAAGGTGACGTTCTGTTGGAGAAAGTATATAATATGTGCACACAGATAAGGGAATACAAGATACCTTTGGGGGGCAGTAGGGGAAATGATGGGGAGGATCAGGAAGGGTGTCATGGATCTAATGCCTGAATCTAGCTTTGAAGGGAGTTGGCACTCAGATCCTCACATAAAGCAAGTTGCCATAGGCGTTCTGTGAAAACAAAATTAAACTGAGCATAAAAATGAGAACCACTTGAATCTCTCTTCTAACTTAATTCAAACCAACATTTTGTTTTAAGGTTCAAAACTGTTTAGAAAAGCCATCTCTGCCCAGATCAGGATCAAGAATGGAAACTTCCTCCTGGGACGTAGACCGATCTCAAGTTGAGCCTGGCCAGCCCCAGCAGTAGGATTTCCAGCAATAAATACCACAGGAGAGCTGATTATTTGGAGATGGACAGTATGATTCTGGAGCCTGGGGAGCCAGCTGATTCCTGAAAATGCTGTCTATCAGAGTGAAACCAGAGCTCTCAGTCACTTAGACTTTGCCCATGTATGCCTCACCAGATCTGGTTTAAAGGGAAAGAGATTATTTTGACCCCAAATATGGAGGCAGCCAGGTAATGAAATCACTGATCCTTGCTAATAAGTCACAGAAAGAATTCTTTCTCTCATGGTCTCAACTGGCAAGAGCAGAATGTGTGTGCACATGTGTATGTGTAAACTAGGATTTCATTGCTGTTTTTCTGTCTTGTCAAGGTCTGGGCATTCTGTTGCCACTGGAATCATAAATAATGCAGGCAATGTTTTGTTTTGTTAACCAGTTATAACATCTAGGCATGTGATGTTGGGGATTAGAATTGACTTGGTTAATTTCATAGATTTCCAAATAAAACCCCAAAGGTCTTTGCGTTTTTCAGGGAAGGACTCTTTAAATACAGAAACTGCAAATTATTTTAAAAATACATGGGTATTGGCTCAGGTTTCTACAGTTTCATGGACAAAAGAAGATGATCAAAGTAGAGAAGTAAAGGAGTCCTGAAAACTGGGCATTTTTAATGGCGTTGCATCTCTATATGACTGTGGATATACTTGGATTCTCTATGCCTTGTACATACTATGGGACAGTGAGTCAACAAGTATTGATTAAGTATTTCCTTAGGATTCAGGCATGGGGAAATAAAGAAAGGCAAAAACAGTTCCTGGCCTTGAGTGGCTCACATTCTATTAGAGGAGATGACATGGTAAAAATTGCATAGACAAGGTAAATAGAAGGTAATATTACAGTTAAGGAACTAGACTGGGAAAGGCCATACACAGAAAGTGAGATTTGATCTGAGTCTTAAAGGAATCTGGAGAACTCAGGAGGCGGAGGTGAGCGGGCAAAGAATTCCAGGCTTGGGGAACAATAACTGGAAACAAAAAAGAATCAGAAGATGGAGTGTCCTGTTCAAGGAACCATGAGAAGGTCAGAGTCACTGGGCTATCATGAATGTGGAGGGGAATAATGCGTCAGAAGCCCCAAAAGGCTTAAAAATATAAGCACAGGACTTTGTTCTTTAATAGGAATTGGGAGCCATTGAATTTGTTGAAAAAGGGTGACATGATCAGGTTTTGTTGAGTCCAGTTGCTGCTTTATCAAAAAAATAAATTCAATCCTATAACTATTGCCTGTATTGTATAAACTTAAAGCAATTGGAGAAAATCTCTGAATGATGAATGTTTAATTATATGACTGCTTTAGTATGATAACTGTTGATGACTACATTAAGCCACTTTCTCTCAAAGGGAGAAGGAACACCAGTAAGCTCAGAAATACACTCTAAGTGATGGCTTTTCTTCTATCCATTAATTCTATTTCTCAAGATCATTTTCTTGACTGATCAATAATTGGAAGGTGGCCTTTGTTAGTTCTTGCCTGTGATCAGGGAGCTATAAACCACAGCTAATTAAATAATATCCATCTGAAAGTGATTTCTCCCTCTTTCAAATTTTCCTTGAGCAGTGTGGTTGGAACTTTCTTTTGTTTTTATCATAGTCTACTTTGTATTCAAAAAACATTTATTAAATGCCTCCTATGTGCCAGCACTATGCTAGGCATCATGAATACAAAGACAAAACCCAAATAACCTCCATCCTCAAGGAAATTACCTTCTAATAGGGGAGGAAACCACCCTACAGCTAGATAAATAAATATCAACTATATAGACTAACAAGTAAATAGAAAATAATTTGACGGAGGGGGCATTGAGAAGCAAACTTAACAAGTGGAGAGATCAGAAAAGACCTCATAGGTGGTGGAACTTAAACTAAGCTCTGAAGGGCAACAAGGATTCCAGCTGTGATGTACTTACATCCCTGTTCATGTTGTATGCCCCTCCCCCCATGCCATCCCCATATAGATTGTAAATTTATTGGGGCTCAAATTGAGTTGTTTTTCATTCTTATCATCCTTACTGAGTAGAACAGCGTCATGCACATTGTAGGTGCTTAATATGTGTTTGCTGAACTGAATTGATGATAATCAACCAAAGTCCACTTTAGCTGTATTTTCTTAAGAATTCAACATTGTCCAAAAGGTCTTTGGACTTTTACACCAACCAAGAGTTTATTTCAAAACTTCCTTTTCCTTGTGGCCACTAAACAGCCATGGTCAAAGATTCCAGCCCGTCCATTTGGGGACCTCCTTCTTACAAAAAGTAGCTCTCCAGTATTTAGCAATGACCTACAAGGATGGGTGAGGCTGGTCCCCTCAGGTTGCTTGGCAGAAGGCGTGATGAGCAGTCCCATGTGATGTTGGCTACAGATAGGTGGTGGCTTCTCTGCTCTCCCTTTCTCTGACCTGAGCCATCGCCACGTTAATGTACTGAAGCCACTCCTCAGCATTCTTCTTGTCTTTGGCCTTGAAGACGTAGGTCTTGTTTTCAGTAAAAATCTCGAAGGCCCGGGGAAGACTCCGGTCCCTGCGTTTCTTGGCCACGATTTTGACGCTCTGGACTTTGCTTAGTTCAATAGGGCAGTCATCGGAATCATCTTTCTGAAATAGATAGGAGGAAAGAATGTACAGTGGTTCCTAAAGTAAACAGAGATTCCAGGGTGGGGGTAATTTTTGAGAAGAGGTAGGTCTGGCATGTCCCTCTTTCCCCACTGTTGTCACTATTAAAGAGAATGGTTGGTGGTATGAGATCACAGTTTTCCCGCTACAAGGGCCGTTGGAGGACATCTAGCCCAATTCCCTCATTTTACAAAGGGGCAATCCCAGAGAAATGACTTGCCCAGGGTCACACAGTTATCAGTGGCAGAATCAGGGTTTGAATCCAGGCCCTCTGACTCCAAATCCATATCACTTCCCTCTGTACCACACTGACTTTCATTACAGTGTCCTATCAGGGCAAGGCGATCAATGTGGATAAAGAGATATCCATATTGGCACCCTAAAGGGCACGTTTTCTATCAACAAAATAAACAACCTTTTGACAATTACTTTGTGATGCCATTGGGAGAAAAATGTTTACACCAGCTCCTTGATTCTTAGGTCTTAGCTTTTTATAATAATAGAGCAGGGAATAGTATCATCTATTTCAATCTAAACAAGGCATACATCAATAAATGTATTCCTATTTGTTCATTAAAGCAGTTCCTTTAACTATCTCTAGTAGACAACACTTTATTAATGTACCAATTTTATTATTGGTACCTAAAAGTAACACAACCACATTTCTTTGAAAACACTGTGATTTTGATTTTTTTGTTTTCTTTTTTTTTTGTGCTAATACAGAGAGAAAGTTTAAGAGAAAATGAAAGAGAAAGGAGGGGAAAAGGGGGAAAAGGAGACAACATAAAAGCTGGTTTAAATTCTGGCTTTCGTTTTTAAAGAAAGGGTTAATCAGACGCACTGAATCCCATGGCTGAGCAGCTATTCAGTTCGGCTTTTTGGCCCCCAGTCTCAGCTTTTTGTGTCAGACACAAACATTCTTCCCTGACACAGATGAGGGTCTTTCATATCGCTATTAAAATGCGAGTGGCAATGCTGATTGTTGATAGATTAGCGGGCCGCTTGAGAGTAGAAGTATTTTGCTGGGGTCCTTATGTAACCCGATATCATTTTCTAAAGTATCACCTATATGTTCTATTAGATTATTGCAATGCCAAGACATTATTTTATAAGGTTTACTTAATTAGTCGATTATAAAATATCATCCATAAAATTGCAATTGGAGATTTTTTTTTTTTTTGGAAAAAGGGTCTTTCCAGACTTTGTTAGAGATTAGAAAGATTACTTTTATGAATTTGTTTTTCCTTAAGGGCTATAAGGAATCACAACCTCATTCCTTCAATCAAATAAAAATTTCAGATGGCTTTCTTATTTTATTTAAACAAAATTTTACTGATTCCTTTTGCTTTTATATCAGTAATTTCTGAAAACACTGAAGGTCTGTTCCCTCATTTGCTGCCCCTTCCCCAATGCCGGGTCCCTGGTAAGAAAAGAAAAAAAAGCCCCAATTAAGCATGACCTGTTTGATAATATATACAGCATTCTGCTGCTCCAAGGAAAGGAGGGAGGTGAATTTCCCTGCCTCTTTTCCAAAGCAATAATTAGTCTTTGTAGATGCACAGCATTTGACGTAGTTTCCTTGTTCAAATGGCCATTTTATTAAAAACATTTTTTACTGTCTTTTGTTTTTATATTTCATCAACTAGGTCTGTAGTGCTCCCCTTCCCTTTCCCTGCTCCAAGACTTATGATTTTTCAGGGAATCAAAAAGAAAGAGAAAACAAGCTCTTCAGCAAAACTGGCCAGTGAGTGCAGAGAGCATGACAGCAGAGAGAATGCTCCTCACCTCGGTGAAGGAGGCAGGGAGGTGCATTTGCTCAGAGATTTTCTGGCACCAAGTTTGGTCATCATAATTATGCAGGGCTGGGAGTTTTTAGTGCTCTTGTTATCATTCTGTCCATTTATATTGCTGCAGTTACTGGTATATTGTATTCCTGGTTTTCCTTACTTTGCATCAATTCATAGAAGTTCTTCTATGATTAGAGGCCACAAGGGGGCACCATAGGGTACAGAATGCCAGGTTTTCATTTAGAAAGCCGAGTTCAAATCAGACCTCACACATTGACTAGCCAGGCAAGGCACTTATTTTATGTGTGTCTCATTTTCCTCATCTGTAAAATGCGGATAACAATTGTCCCTCACGCCCATGGCTGGTACCTAGTAGGTACTTAAGAAATCCTTGTTTCTTTCCTTCCTGCTTTTCTGGATATTTTGTATTTATCAGATGAACATTTTACAAGTTTTTAAAAAATGGTTCCATGAACAGATATGTCCCATTAAAAAAGGTGTCACATCAGAGTTTCCAAGATAGCTTCAAAGACCAGCTCAAGCCGCCATCAGAGCTTCTCTCCAAAAGGATCCTCAGAACATAATAGGGACTCAGATAGAATCTTGTGAAAAGTTTCTAATACAGAAGGTTGAAGGCTGAAGGGTTCAGACCAAGCCTCACAGATAACCTCTTCCTTTTAAAAGGCTAATATAACTATGTGTACTAATCCAAGTTATTCAAGTTGAGAATTTGTAATTACTCAGACATGAAATACTTTAGGTAGGCACTATTGTTTTTCCCCTTTTTACTTTGAGGAAACTGAGGCAAATAGGTCGGCCACAAAGTGGTGAATTTTCCTTAGCCACAGAAGTTCTCAAAAGTCATCCATCCACTTAGGTGAAGAGAAATTGTGATCTTTGGGGTGGAGGTGCCCCACCGGCTGCAGTCATGACTCCTCAAGGAATACAAGCATAAAGATAAACCGTAGGAGCACTTGACACACAGTAGGAGCTTAAGAAATGTTACAACTTAATGAGGACAGGAGAAAAAAATCATCCACTCTCCCACCAATATCCCAGAGAAGCACAAATAATTAAAAGAACACACTAAACTAGGGAAGAGACATGCATCAGTTTTGGTTCTGCAATGGACAAAATGTCTTTCTGGTCAAAGGTATGAGGAATGTCAGGATGCTCGTTCAAAAATAACGAAAGGCTTAGAAACTTACAGACTTCCCTTTCCTAAATAGGAGTTGATTGCCAGCCAGAGTGAAATAACGGGTTTTCCACCTTTTAATGAACTTCCATCGAACTTGTTTCTCTTTCAGTTTTCCTTCCATGAGAGGTTGGCCATCTTGATTTACAACTGGGAAAGGTGGAAACAAAAAAGATTATCAAGATGTTCATTTCCCTTTATTTATTTTGGGAGGAAATCAAATGTCTTAGCACTGTACAGTGAACCTGAAACTCAATAAAACGGATTTGGAGAATTGCCCCATAAATTGTGAAACCAATTAAGTTTTCCCCCCAAACTACCCTGGCAATTCAGACATGATTATAAGAAAGTATTGAAAACTCTTCATTGGCATTGCTGTTTCATGGCACTAAAGCAGTTTTGGTCTCAAATGACATCATAGGAATTATGACTTTAGGGTTTGAGGCCCATAGAGGCAGCTACTTTTCTGGGCATCAATTTTCACTCAACAAACTCTATTTTCAGTTTGCCATTCTTTCAGATGAGAAAATGCTGATTTAGAAAAGAGTTAAAAAGCCTTCTCCAAGCTATTTTATGCACCCTAAGTCTGAGTTACCAACACTGAGCCATTAGTAATGGATTTTACAGAAGATGCCTGCTCATGATTGGTGACCCTGTCACAGCTTGGGAGTGAAACTCTAAATGGTCAGTAACTCAAAATATTTTCAGCTGTGGTCAGTAGGGTATCACAAAGTATGTCTCCCCTAGACACACCCCACCCCCCACAAGCTATACAATGGAAATACTGAAGCCAACGTTCAGCTCTGATTTGATTTGATATATATATTATATATATATATACATATATATATATATATACATATATACATACATACACACACACACACATATCTATATATCTATATCTATATCTATATATATATATATATATGATTACTTTGTCATTCTGAGAGGTAATAAAATGAGGAAATGACTTTGAAGTAAGGAAACTGGCACTTAAATGGGGGAAAAATGAAGTCCTTTGCTTAATATAGAAATGTCTTCTCTATATAGTATTTATTCATTCGATGGGCTTGGGTTGAACCAGACTCTAGGTTGAACAAAAACTGAAATGAAGACAACCCTTGCCCTTAAGATGCTTTTATTTTCCTAAAGAAAACAATGCACACATACTCACACATGTAAATACATAATGTATACGAAGAATTGCTCCTCTCAGGGAGGTGGCTATCATCACCACATTTTACCTTGTGGTTCTAGGTCAAAGATTTACCCAGGATTCCCCAGCAATGAGAACCAAAAGCAGTATGCCAATCTAGTCCTTCCTGAATATGTGTCCACCCCTCTATCCACTATGTCATGCAGTCTCCCTAATGTATAACTGGTTGATGTTAAAAATGAAAGTGTTGGCACATTTTTCAGAGTTCACAAATTCAGTTATCTTTCAGGCTAAAGCATGTGGGATTTCTTTCTCACTCAAACACAGCAGGGGTGTTATGTGTTATCTTTCTCCTCTCACAGGAGGATTACAACAGGGCCCCACTCTATATGAAGATACTATCTCATGTTCAACTTTCATAATTTTCCACTCAACAAATGCAGCATTTTTTATTTCTGGACCAATTGTTTTATTTAGAATTTTTAAGCCAAATGAAAACCCAATGGCCGAAAAAAGGCTTAAAGGTAGGCTTAATTTAAATACTTTAAAACCTTCATCTTTTCTTCTCTCCTCACCACCAACCTGGAAAAGAGGACAGATTTCCCCGAACCAGTCTTCTTTCCAAAGGGGACATCCATTAGCGCTACTTGGTTTCCTGTGGCTGAGGTTACAGACTCAAAGATAGATCTAATTTACCCATCATTCTTTCTACTGGCATTTCTCTGGGCACCAACGTCCTTGTAGAAACCCAATCCCTCTCTTTTGCAGCCAGTTAGAAAAACAAGAAGTCATTGTATTAGTCACTACTTGTGCAAGTGTCAGATTGTGCTTTTGGGGGAGAATTTCTTAAAAGAGGAAGAAATGTCATCTGACTCAGTGAGATAAACAGCATGCAATGTTTAGGAGGTTCAGAGCTCTAATCTGGGGCTGTCTGTTCATGCAGTCTTAAGTCTATCACTTCATTCCTCTGTGGTTTGAGGGGGTAATGGTATGTGGTGAGAAGAGAATGATAACTGCAAAATATAGATCTTTCCATGTATTTGAGCTCTCCACAACACGTAAAGTAGACACTTCAGGTACAGTTGTTATCTGCTCCACCTTACAGAGGAAGGTGAGGCTGAAGGTCAAGTGACTTGTCCCTAGTGACACAGCTAGTGAGTACCTGAGGTAGGATTTGAGTCTGACTCTTCTTGTCGGAGGGCCTGGGTTCAGATTCTACTTTGGTCACTTACTAGCTGTGTGACCTGGTACAAGTCCCTTAATTTCTCAACTGTAAATTGGAGGTGTTTGATCACCAAGGTCCCTCGTAATTTTAAACTGATTCTATGACTTTAAATATAGCACCCCTTCTGCCATGCTAGCTGCTAACCTACATTTCTAATTTTAACTGTGCAAAGAGAAAACAAGATGTGAAGTACTTACTATGTGCCAAGCACTGTGCTAGACTCTCAGAATATAAACGGAAGCAAAAAGAAAGACAGGCCTTGCCTTTAATAACCTTACTTTCTAATGGGGATGAGAACACATAAAAAGAAGATAAAAAGTTGTGGAGGAGGGCAGAAAGAAGGTACAAGATGAAGTCCAGAGAGTGAGGAGTGGAATAAGGAGAGGAATTAGGAGCCAGCATGGCTGGCCTTGGCCACTTCCTTAAAATGGACAGCTTAGGGAAAATTCCCCAATTGGAGGAATGGCTTGAAGGGGTAGAGGGATCTTCTGGGGTGAGAAGGATGCTGAAACAGATATCTCATAGGTATCTCAACTCAACATGTCATAAACATAGCTCGTTATCTTTTCCCCAGACCCTGCCCCCTTTCTGAATTTTTCTGTTTCTGTTGAGGGTACCTTTATCTTTCTATTTGATCAGTCATTCAGTCAACAAGCATTTATTAAGTTCTTACCATGTGCCAGTCACCCATGTTTGTAAACCTTGATTCCTCATTCTCCCTCACCCTTCTATCCTATCAATTGCCAAATCTTATATATTTCTACCTCTATAACATCTCTTATATCATTCACTCACATGGTCAACCTCCTGCCCCCAGTTTAGGTTCTCATTACCCATTGTAAGAGACTTCTAATTGGCTTCCCTGCCTTTAGTCTCTTCTCTAATTCATCCTCCACAGAGCCACCAAAGTGATGTTCCTAAAGCACAAGACTATGTTACTCCTTTACTCAATAAACGCCAGTAGCTCCCTATACTTTTAGGAATGATTACATGTATGCATGTATATATGTAAAATATATGCATGTATACATATATGTATGTGTGCATGTATAATAGAGTTATGTGTGTATATGTAGACATATATGTATGTGTATGTATAATGTGTGTATATGTATAATATATGTATACTTATATGTGTATGTATAATATATGTGTATACATGTATGTGTATATATATGTGTGTGTATGTATATCTACTTAGCTTTTAAAATTCTTCATATTTTGCCCCCCAATCTCCTTTTCTAGGCTTATTAAAAATTACTCCATTACTTCTCATTAATTCTCAATTCAGCCTCTTTGCTATTCTTCACACATGACACTCCATCTCCCACCTCTGTATCTTTGCCCAAGCTGTTCCTTTCTTCTGGAATGCACTCTGCTCATCAGGGAGCATTAATCAAAGTACGATGTCCAAAATAAGGAGGGTGACAGTCACATTCTATACTGCCTTAGACCATATTCTGAGTATTATGTTCAGTCCTAGACACCTTTTGGGGAGCACTTTGACAATACGAAGTATGTTCCAGAGAAGTGACAAGGATGGTGAGGAAACTGGATCAGTAGAAGGTCTTAAGTACCTTTAGCTTGGAGAAGGAATGACTTTGGTGGGGGCAGGGAGGGAAGCAAGCATAAGAACCATCTTCCTCCCAGCTCCAGGCATTTACACTGGCTGTCTCCCATGCCCAGAAGAGTGTACCTCCTCCCCTCTACTTTCTAGCTCCCTTGGTTTCCTTCAGATATTGGCTAATGTCCTGCCATCTAGAAGAAGCCTTTTCAGATTCCTCTTAATTCCATTGCCTTCCCTCTGAGACTACATACATATACACACATGTGTGTGTATATACATATAAATATGTATATATGTGTGTCTATATTTATCATATCTCTCTCTCTCATCTATTTTGTTTGTATGTAGTTGTTGGCAGGTTGTTTCCCTTGTTAGACTGTAGGGAATACAGTCTTTTGAGTGGTGACTGTCTTTTGCCTTTCTCTTTGTCTTCAGCGCTTTCTTAACCCAGTTTTCTGGTACCAAGTATGTATGAAATCCTTGTTGACCATGGCTATAGAATTCTTAGAATTTGATTCCTTGAAAACTCAGTTAAAATGCAGCCTCCACTGTGAAGCCACCCCTGATCCCCTGAACGACTAATGTCTCCCTTCTCTCTCCTATTATCTGATATTCATTTTGGATACACCCAGATGTGTCTGTGTTGGATCTCCTAATAGAATGTAAACTTCTTGAGGGCAGGGACTATTTCATTTTTGCCTATCTGCAGTGCCAGCACAATCCCTGACAAATAGTGATTGCTTAATTAATGCTTGTTGATCTGGAGCTGACTGAGGAGGAACTGACAGGAAAGGGCAGTTTCTGAGATACTTGGTTAGCTTAACACAAATTCTTTGAATGCATTTTATATTTACGTATGTGCATGTACGTGTGCGTGTGCGTGTGCATGTGTGTGTGTGCGCGCGCGCGTGTATGTGTGTACTGTTTCCTTCAGCAAAATATAAGCTATTTGAGAGTAAGGGCTGTTCTTATTTCTGCTTTGGTGTCCTAAGGACCCCATTAACTCACACAGAGTAATTTGTCTCAGGCCTCTTGAATGAATATTGATATGGGATTCCTATATCAAGCAATAACCCCACTTAGAACTTTCCACCAAAAGCTCTTTCAGGTTCAAAAATCTCATGATCTTATGACCTCACGATGTATGTTAACTTTGATATTTGTAAAACGTCAAAGCAGCTTTATGTGCTGAGATTTTCAATTCTAACTGGGAAACACATATGCACGAATGTGGCCCAGACCCCCATTTCGTGTGGAGAAATGCAAGACATAGTTTTAACTTCTGAACTGCATCTTCCCCTTAATGCAATTTTGCACTTTTCAATTCTATCATCCCAGATTTATCTCTAAAAGATATACAAAACAAAAAGATCCTGAGTCTGAGATATTTTGAAATCATGACTGATTCTGGTCCTCTCTTTTACAAGAGTCATTCTGAGTATTATACAGACAACCAGGCATAGCAAGTCTTTCACCACTGCAGACTAAAGTGTTTTATTCAGGGTATTTGTCACAAGTCTCAAAGGAAGACCTGATAGGATATTGCTTAAGGAAATGAGAGAGACATGATGTGGACAAAGATCTAGTGTCCCCAATCTGGGAACACCCAGGATAAGAAGCCTGAGACAAGATAATAGAGACTTAACAAAGAGCTGGAGTATGGACGTCTCCAACCAGTTGCAGGGAAACCAAGAATTTTCAGCACAGACCAAAACTTATCAGGCATGAAATGAGAAACGAATGAAGAAAAAGATAATGAGAGAAAGAAGTCTGAGAAAGAACAAAGCTTGGAAAGGAAATGCTAACATATCTTCAGAGGAGCTGGAGTCTAGCCCTGGGACTGAACACCAGTATTGATCTCAACCTATTTGGTAAAAGCCAAGATCTTTGTCTCTGCAGGATTAATTTAAAATAATTTGTAAAGGGCAAAAGTGGGGCATGACTTGAAATGTTTTTCCAGCCTCTTTCCCATGTTTCCTTTGCAATTAAGTTGTCCAGATGTGTGCAATACATGGCAGTTCTTAAAATACGTCAATGACTATAGCTTATACTTATAAGAAAATAATTCCCTTGTGATGTCACAGTCACCTCATTTACAAAACGGGATCTAATTTTCCATAAGGATTACCACAGTTATTTTAAAGAATGATACATAGGGTTGTACTATTCCTCCATTATTTAATTTTTACAGTGAGGTCACCACTTTACATTTTGTAGATATGACCTCTTGTCTGTGAATTCTGTGCATATATCTAAAACATACCTGATAGACTAACTTGTCAACTGATTGACCAATTCTCTCCAAATGCCCTAATTTTTCTAACTCCTTTCTGCCCAATCTGGAATAAAAAAATCCTATCTCTAAAACACTAGGCATTATATTGCACATCAAAATACTCCCAAGTACTAAGCAGAATAACTTGGGAATAAGTTGGAACTCAATGCAACAAACATTTATTAAGTGCTATGTGCAAGGTGCTGTGATACATCCTAGTGATGTAAAGATTTCATGGAGTCCTCATCACACTGAGCTTTCAGTACCTTGAAAACTTCAGATCTTTTAAAATAAGCTATTGTCTAGCCATGCTTCTGCCATCTCGTATTTGTGAAGTTGATTTAAAAAAACCTAAGGGTAAGACATGCTACATAGTTATTCTTATAAAATCTGATCTTTTTAGATCTAGCCCAATCTTTCTATCCCTTCTAACTATGTCACCTGGAAATGTGATAAACATGCCAACCATACCTTTATCCAAGTCACTGATGAAAATATTTAAAGGAAATGAGGCAAAGCATCGATTTCCAAAGCACTACAATGCTGATCTTTCAGGTTGAGATTGGACCATTAATGACTTATCTGGTCATTTAACCAGTTCTGATCCCATTTAGCTGAACTATTATTGACCTTTCCATTTCTCCATCTTGTCCCCAAGAATAATGTGAATAACAAAAATAATATTTGTCAAGTATTTTGCTTAGAAAATATTTGACTACCTAAACTATATTTATCATGTTCCCCTAATCTACTGATTTTGGCTTACTTTGAATTAGAATTTCCTCACTCCTGGGTCATAAAGTGAGAGGCAGTGGGGAGTGGGTGGATAGAGGACCATCTTTAATGTCACAAAGACTTGAACCATGTGACCTGCCAAGTCATTCAATCTCTTAGTTCTCTAAGCAGCTCTCTTAAGTCTGACCTATAGAGAAAGTGTTACCCTACATTGGGAAAGGGGCTTCCCTCACTGCGAGTTTCCTATGTGGGTTATCACATATCTAGTCACTGTTGTTGTGACACTGTTGTCTTTTGTTTTCAAAGAGGACCATGACATCAGGGAAATGATGACATGACTTGCAGTTGACTATATCCCTGGCCAAACTCCACTTAATGGCTGTATTTTGGGCCCTCCTGGCTTAGAGTGAATGCCAATGTCAATCTAGTCACTACCTAGTATCTTCAGCCATAAAAATAGGTTTAAAATTTATTAAGTGATTTCACCTTTCAGTTCTTACACCTGTGTAGGGGTAATTGGACATTGATTTATTCACTTTGACTCAATATTGCAAAGACAAATGCTTCTTCCCTCCAGTATGCTGGTGTGTGATATAGTGTGCTCTTCATGAAGAATATGTTCAATATTTCAAACACGTTTTTATGAGTTCCTTTGTGGATAACCTCAGAATTGCTATGCTGCAAGTCACTGCATGCCAGGCATTTTTTTTTTACCTTAAACCATGTGGCCCCATATAGAAATATGCTAGGATTGGAAATTGATCCCTAAAGGAAAATGAAAGTTAAACCACAGAGGGCTTTGGGTCACTGATCTTAGCTTGATTTTCACTAAGGCTCATAAATTATTGGATCTCAAGTTCATCATGCTCAAACGGTTTTTTTCATATGTATAGTGAAATTATTAGTGTGATCTCCACAAATCTTGTTTCTTTTCACAAAGTGTTGAAGTTACTCAGCTTATAATGCATGTGACCATAAAACAAAGCTTTCCCCATGAAAACCCAGTCCTTGAAAAAGCCAAATCGTGCTTTTGTTAATGTTTGACTTTACATTACAAAATGTATACTGTTTCTGCTCCCTTCCCCCAGAACTGCTCCTGATTATACTTTAATTACAAGCCAATGGATTCTGAAATCAGAGTCTGGGAAACCATCATCCACGTTGGTCATTTGTTGCATTTCTCCACAATGTCCACAGAGTGTTACAAGTATCTCATTACCCAGAAATGGAGAGGCAGCAACCTTCCATTTGAATCCCTGCTAGGGTCTAACTGGAAAATAAGAAATTGTTTTGGAAATAAGAATTGTTTTGTTGTGATGTCATTATGGTGGGTGCTGCTTGGAGGCAGGAAAGAAGACCTGAATTCATATCCCACCTCATTCACTAGCTTGGCAAGTCAACCCATCCTTTGTCAGCCTTGGTTTCCTCATCTATAAAATAGGGATGACAGCACCTACCTCCCAGGGTTGTTATGAAGGTCAACTGGGATAGCCTATGTGCAGAGCTTTGCAAACCCAACGCTAGATATTATGTGTGTTCTGATACGAGAGAGAAGATTTTCAGCTCTAAAGAGAAGGAAAGACATGATATGGTCTAAAAGCATTCCCCCAACTGCACTCAACCACAAACATTTAAGTGTTTACTAGATGTCAGGTATTATGGTCTCCGAAGGGCAACCAGGAGTAGTGGGTGTAAGATGCAGAGAGGACATCTTAGGCTTGATATCAAGAAAAACCAAACAAAAGCTTCTCAACAATGAGTCCAAAGTGGCACACACTGTTCTAGGAGCTAGTTGGCTCCTCTTCGCTGGAGGTCTTCATGCAAACACTGTCTCACACCCTGTTGTATGTTTTATCCTGGGCATTCATTATTAGCCATGGGTTAGATGACGCAGTCAATGATCCTTTACAACCCTGAAATGCTGCCTGTGAAAACAGTCCCTTCCCCAAAGGAGTTCATATTCTACTGGGGGAGGCAAATGTAGGTAGATTATAAATATAAAATAAATGCAAAGTTAATGCCAAATTGTGATTATGTGCGAATAAGGGCACTAATTGGGGGAGAAAAACAGGGAAGACTTCATAGGTGGTGGCTCACAAGCTGAACCTTGCAGGGAGTTTGGGACTCTGGGAGATTAGAATTCAGGATCCAAAAAAGCCTCTTCCCCAAAATGTTTTACATTCTGATTCCCAGAGACCAAGAGAATAAATCCCACCCCAGTGAATCCCTCATATGATGATGAAGGCAACGGAAGCCCAACTGTTTGCCTTCCAGATGTCTTAGGTATGTGTAAGAGCATAGGTAACTTTAGTGAAAAAGAGTAAAAGCCCCTGACTCAACAATTATTTGAAAGTGACTAACTGGAAAGCCAGATACATTCCAAAATGATTCAGCTGACTAACCCTTCAGGCTTGATTCACTGTGTACTTCCAAGATGTAGGAGCCATGATTAGAAGAGATTGGCTTTGTTCTTCAGAAAGAATCTCGGTTGTGTGGAATCCAATTGTGTAACCACAATGTCCTCATTCTTGTGGGCTAACAGTGTCAGTAATAAACACTACCAGCCCATCCTATTCTCAGAGGGGTCTTTGCTTATTTTATGGCTATTCCAATCCTCCACACTGTGTCTTAAAAAGTGATTGAGGGAAAAGGAATCAGCATTTGGAAGGATTGAAAATAACTTCTACTGTAATCACTTCCCACATGTTAAATGGGAGAAGAATCTACTGTTATCCAGGCAACATAGATCCCTGGGGAAAGGGAGTACATTTTAAGAAATTTCAACTTGCTTCTTTGTGACTCCAATATATTTTAACTGGAGGGAGTAATCTCCTTTGGAATTTCCAATGTTATCTATTTAGGTAAGGTTCCAACATACTCAGTAGCTCCCCTTTTAGTTTCCGCATCTATTTATCACAGTGGAGTCCTAACCTATTCTTCCTTATGTTGCATTTCCTTTGTCTTTACCTCAACCATGTTGGGTAAGAATGAAAGTGGCAGAAGCCTAGAGAAATCCACATGTTGAAGCTTTGGAATACTTCACTTGGTGGGGAAAATGCAAAACCTGGAATTCAAAGAGTCACATAAGCCTAATGCTTCAAGAGGTCAATTGGCTCAGTCCCCTGCCTCCAAGAACTGGACTTGCACCAGGCAAAGAGAGACGACCATTTTCTTAGGCACTCCCAGTTGCTTAAATACACTCATCATTCTAGCAGAAGAGCATAGAGTAAGAAAGAGACATCCACTAGCCCAACACCTTCATATCACACAGGATGAAGCCCAGGAAGGTGAAGTGATTGTCCAGGGTCACATGCATAAGAAGTGGCAGGGGTAGGATTTAAATCTGGGTTTTCTGACTTTTCTAGGGAACATGCTATCATCCAACAAGAAAACTTTCTATATTAGCTCATGGATTCTGTTGCTTGTGACTCTCCAGTGTCTTTAGACTGCTCCATTGCTCCACCATTACCTTAAACCCCTTCCATCAAAAAGGGATGGCTTTGTTGTGATGCTCCCTGCATTCTGCAAGGCTACAGCAGTAGAGGACAAGGTCTCACCCACCCCATGGGCAGCTCTTCACTCCTCTTTGGTCTGCTCCTGGTTCTCTGAACTTCTTTCTCCACTATTTTCTCACCCTGGAAGATCACTCCACCTTCAGCTCCTTCCTCTGATTAGTCAATTCTTTCTAACACCTTTATTTTAAGGAAAGTGACCAGAACAGTCATGCTCCATCTTTCATTTCTCATGCTCCTGACTTTCCAGACTTCTTTCTCCACTATGACTGTAGGTAGGCTACCTCTTTTCCCCAATTCATGATCCACAATGGATGCTCTCAGATTTCTTAATAAATTATGAGACAAATTTGTTTATTGAAAGGGGCAGGGAAAGGGAGATTACTCCCTTGGTTTGAAGAGAGAAGAGGTATAGAGAAGATATTGTCGACAGGGTGATATAGAGTCAATCGGGGAGGAATGCAAGGATTGCTATGTAGTGGGAAGGACCCAGCTAAGATTCAGTAACAGATTCATGGTGGACAGCCAGCAATGTTTTAGGACTTATTTCAGTCACATTCAGCTACAAATGAACAGCACTGGAGAAAGTAGATGACGGGAGTCATCAAGGGTTTGAAAAAAGGACAAGTGGTAGCAGTAGGACAAGGGACAAAGGATTCACTGTCTTTGACAATGAATTCATCACCAAGTGACCAAACTACTGGTTATAAGCTATCCAAAATTAGTTATATTCGTCTACAGAAAAGAGTGTTATGCTTTTGCTGGGAGCACATCTAAAAATCATCAATAGGTAACACATACTGTAGTTTCAGGTTTACAAAGTGGTTTCAATGTAGTACTTTATTTGATTCTCATGGCTACCTCATGAGGTAGGTGCCATCATTATGTCCATTTGTAAAGTTGGCAAACTGAGACTGACAGTGACTAAGTCCTTTGCCCAGGGACATATAATTAGTGAATGTCTGAAGACAGATTTGAACCAAAGTATTCCTCACTCCATGTCCAGAGTTCTATTCCCTATTAAAACTAAAAATCAAAGGACATTTCAAACCTGAAAGACTTTACAACATGGAAGAACTTCTTAGAACCTGTTCCCACCTGGCATAACCTTTGAGAATCTAAGTGCCCCTGGATATAACAATGAGACATCTGTGTAGGACTCCTTGGACATTGGCATCTTCCTGACAGTATGAAGCCCTGGAACACTGCAGGGTCTTCTAAATGGAACCCATAATCTCTGAAAAGAATTCATCTGTGTAATGGGCCAGTTTGAGTTAAAGTCCCACATTCCCACACTACCACGTGGGGCTCTTGAGATTAAAGTTATGGTATAGATCTGGGGTACTTTGAATAAACTTGGCCTCCTGGTTGGATTGATCAGGGAGCCAGCGATGAACCTTTTGGGTGAGGATTATACAAAGTCAGCTCTAGGACTCTGGGAGGGGGTTCCTGAGACCTTAGGATCTTCTTTGGCTATAGCTCTTAACCTTCTTGTTGGAAGCCTATCCCTGCTTTTACTCTGCCATGAACTTTGCTATTGTAGTTTTCAACCACTTTGGGGCTTGATTAGCTTTACCAGGTAGGTATTTGAATATATATATGTATATACATATATATATATACGAATATATATATATGTATATATGTATATATGTATGTATGTATGTATGGGTATATATATACATATATACATTTTACATATAATATATATTCACATTCTTATATATGTATACATATTTATTAAAGCAATTGTTTATCTGAATCCTCAGGTTTTGATTGATTGATTTGATTGATTCATTATGCCAGATATGCAACCACAACTGGGACAATCTGCAACATGGGGATATCAATATAACCTCATGAGGGCAGCTAGGTGGTGATGCAATAGGTAGAGCCCTGCACCTGGAGTCAGGAGGACCTGAGTTCAAATTTGACCTCAGATATATCCTAGCTGTGTGATCCTGGGCAAGTTACTTCACTGTTTGCCTCTGTTCCTCACCTGTAAAATGAATTGGAGAAGGAAATAGCAAACCACTGCAGTATCTCTGCCAAAAAATCCCCAAATCAGGTCATGGAGAGTCAGACACAATTGAAACAACTGAGGGACAAAAGCAGCAACAACTTTTAGTACGTTTAATAAATACTTGATAAATATTTGTTGAATGACTCACTGACCAACTGATGGTACTATCTAAAGAAAGCAAAACTATATTTAATATTACTTGTATTTTTCATTTTTACATCTTGCTGATATCACACAAATCACAAAATACACATATGAGCCATCCCTGACTAGTAGCTAGATTGCCATGTTCCTCCATTGTATTTTAAATTTGGAGCTTAAAATGGAATGTGCTTTAAGGCCATCTGTCTACTGAGTGTCACAGTAATGGGCCTATTTTCAAAAAATGTTGTTGATATAATTTACACGATCCTGTAAAGTACCAAATAATTAATGCAAACATTTTGGAAAGTTGAGGGTTGATGACTGGAAATGTCATTAAAACAAGGATTCTCCCCATTGTCCAAACAGAGTATTCACACAGAAGCAGGAAATGAGGAGAGACATTCAAACTCAGTGATACTTTGGGTGCCAAACTTTTGTTTCACTATGTTCTCTTTCCACATTCCTGGCCTCAGTTGGCCCTTTTAGCCTATGTATATTCTTAAGTTATATTTAGCTCAAAGGGAAGGAATGCAAATAGGAAAACTTGGGTACGTTGACACTTTCAGAAAGAACAACTACAATAGAAAATCTTTGTGGGCTTAACTTGCTCTCCTGTTCTAAGGGCATCCTTAGGCGGCAATAGAATATTAAATATTCATGACACAAAGGCTCCACATACTGTACTGGGCAGGCTTATTCTTTAGGACTTCTCTGAGCTCCCAATGATTAAGAACTTCACTTTCCTTCCGCTCTCCCATCAAGTTCCTTTTATGCCTTTTTCTTTTTTGGTTGAGGAAATAATGACTAATTCAAAAGTTTTGTAATGGAGGCAAACTTCCTTCTTCAACTTCTTGTTTTTTATTTGAATTACTTTTAAAACACTCCTCTTTCCCTTCCTCCCCTCCCCTCTACTTAGTCTTGGGTCAATTTGGATTTCTTAATCAGCTGGCAATCTGTGCTCCACTAAAGGGCTTGGGTCCTTAATTGCTCCTTCATACAGGCAGCTCCCTTCTCTGTAGGGTAATGCATTTTAATGGGCCCCTTTCCTTTACCCACTCACCCTGGCTCCATCTGGTGAAATAAACAAACTTTTCCAACTCAACCATAACATGTTGGCAAGGAAAAACAGGACTTAGGGTCATAATGGATAATCTTGAAGACACACAAAAAATGTTCAAATGAATGAGGTGAACACAGGTCGTGCCATCAGTGGTGTCCCTGAAGGTAGCGTGTGGACAAAACATACCTGTGCTCTGCCCTTTCTGTGGGTCTATGATCACTTTGTATCCCCTACTTTAGCCACAGTCGCTATAAAGAAATGCTGTCTGGTAACAACAAGCTCCAGGATTCAGAGATCTCTCAGAAGTCCAAGGGAGGAGTTTTCCTGTTTTCAAGCGGAATGAAACTGTTGAGGTATAGAGTTATTGCTGGAGCATCTTGGGTAAAATAAAATATCATCGACTCCCCCTGACACCACGGACAGGGGTGCCTATAGTGAGGGGTGGAAACAAGAGGGAGAAGGATTTGGGGGATGGGGTGGGTCAGTGAGGCATATGAGGGAGGGATGGGAGGATGAGGCTGCAAGGTTTTTTGGGTGGGGATGGACCATCAGCATAGAATTCTAACTAAATCCATGGGAGCTGAGGAGACCACTAAGAGTGTGTGCATGTGTATCATGACCTGGATGAAGATTTGGCAAAGGAGACTAAGGAAGGATCAGACAGGTGGGAGGAGAACTACAAGGGTGCAGGTTCATGAGAAACTACAGAGAACAGAGTATCAGAGGGAAAAGCATGATGGACAGTGGCAAAGGCTGCTGAGAGGTCAATAAAGATGAAGCTTGGGAAAAGGCTTTGGGGATTTGGCAAATAAGAGATCAGTAGTCACTTTGTGGATAGCAGCTTGGATTGAATGCTGAGGCTGGGAGGGTGGCTTTAGAAAGTTCAGAAGAAAGTGGGAAGAAAGGAATTGGAGACTGCTGATAGTGCCTGAGCAATCTTTTAACACTAAAAAGGACAGGTAAGTAATTCAGTGCACAGAGCCCAGGACTTGAAGTCAGGAAGACTCATCTTCATGAGTTCAAATCTGGCCTTAGACTCTTGCTAGCTGTGTGATCCTGGGCAAAACACTTACCCCTGTTTGCCTCAGTTTCCTCATCTGTAAAATGAACTGGAAAAGGGAATGACAAACCACTCTGATACTTTTGCCAAGAAAGCCCCAAATAGAGTATGAAGAGTCAGACATGACTGAAAAAAGACGACAGCAGCAGAAGGGCAGGACATTAATTGATACTTTTTTTTAGACACTTGAAACTCAATAGGTTTTACATATTTCTATTTTATACTTTATGATTTTTCTATAGTTATCACCCATCCCTTAATATTCCAAGACTTTTCAAAAAATTAAGGAAATAAATCATATTGTTCTACACACAAGGGTCAGATGTCAAATTACTCGGTTTGGTCCTTGGAGAATTGCCTCAATTCTGGTCCCTCTTAAGATTTTATGTTGCAGGTCAAGCATTGCAGAGATCTATGTTGGTGGAAAGGACTTCTTCACCTGGAGTTCCCTGTATGTATGAGATCACAGGTCTGCTCCACAAAAAATACAAAACAAAAACTCAACCTAATTAAGATTATTTGCCCTGAAATGAGTAATATCTTATTACAAATGATGGGCATTATCTTATTGATGGGAATTGGCAGACACTTCATTCAACAAATATTCTCCAAAGGCTTCTATGTGCCCAACTATTATTATTCACCTTTTACGGAGGAGGAAACTGAGGCAGATAGAGGTTAAGTGACTTGTTACACAGCTAGTAAGTAATCTGAAGCTGGATTTAAACTCAGATCTCCCTAACTCTAGGTTCTACGCTCCTAGCTGCCTCTCCGCTAAACAGAGTCTTGCTAACAAAATGCAAATGAAGCAGTTCCTGCTCTTGTGAAGTTTAAATTCAATTGTAGGGAAAGAACTTGATAGTAGATAAGCAAATACTACACACACACACACACACACACACACACACACACACACACACACGCAAGGATACATTTGAATATATACACATATACAATGTAATGTATACACATATATAATGTATACAATGTAATGTGTGTGTATAATGTATAGTGTTACATATAAATAGATACTTTATAGCTATTGCTACATAAAGTATCTATATCTATATCTATATAATATGTATATATAGTTAATAAAAGGAATTTTAAGAGAAGGTAATAAGAATAGGGGCTCCCCCCCTTGAATTGCTCCACCCCTTCTTCCATTATTTTGTGCAGATTTCTCCCTGCCCCATCCTCCAGGCTATTATCACTGTTACTTAGGAGAAAGAGCTTCATTACTAATAATAGTATCTAGTATTTATTTCTGTAGTGCTTTAATGTGTGTGATGAGTTGTATACCTGTTATCTCATTTGATTCTCATGACAACTCTGATCTCATTTGATTCTCATGACAACTCTGGAACGTAGTTGCCATTACTGTCTTCTTCATTTTATAGAATGTAAAATCATTCATGCAAAGCCTACGTGAGTCAAGAATTGACCACGTCTGCCTTTGTATTTCAGAGTTACTCATGGAGTTTGCGCAATGGCAAGCAACTGAGACTATGTTCAGATTCCTTTCAAAACTAAACCCACTACAAACTGGTTTCAAGAGCCAAAGGCACCCTTACCTGTCGCCTTTTCTGGATTATTGCACATGAAGCATTGCCACGCGCCTGCTTCTTCACTAAAGCCAAACAAATCAAAGAATCTCACTTCCTCCAGATGTTGCTGCACCTGGTCCACATCCTAGTTCAGTAACAAGAAACACAAACAAGAAAAATTACTCTGGTTGTTCCTCGACATGGGGTGACTTGGAAATTGGAAAATGAATTTATTCATCCATATAGCCACTCGGTAAATAGTTGCTGAGTGCTGACTGTATTAAAGACTCTGACACTCTGTGGTCAACTCTAAATGATACAAATAAAAACCAGGAGTCTACCCTTATGTCTGACTCTGATACTACATCCTGTGCTCTCAGAGTTCTCGGGGGCTATGCCAATGGAACATGACCCTTGCACGAAGTCTGCAGTCTGAACTTTCTCCTTATTTCCAAATACTTTTATAAGCCACACCTGCCATAGGGAGGCAAGCACTATTTCCCCATTCTATGATGGAAAGAATACAAAGGTTTGGAGTGCTAATCTTGGTGCCTTTGCTCGGAGCTGGGGCACAGCCAGGATCAGAATTCTGGAGCATTATTTACCTATTCTTCCTTCCTTCTACAGGTGTGTCCACAGAAACCAAAGTTCTTCAGTGATTTTAGAATTGTACGTGTAGAGCTTAAGGGGGAATCAGAGGGGTCAGTGTCAAACTCTGATAGAAATGATCTCTGGGGTCACACATTGACTAAAACCCCCACAAACTATCATCATCTATGTGTGGTTGTATTTTTATTAGTTTTATTAAGAATTTCCCAATGTCATTCTAATCTGGCCAGGCTAACCTTCTAGAGTTGTACAGTTAGGAGGTCATGAATTTGACTCCTCTAAGTTCAATGCCAACTTTTTTATATAGAGGAGGAAACTGAAATTTAGAGAAGATTAAGCATATAGCCCCAAGGTTACTCAGGTGGTAAATAATACAGAGGATTCTGAACCTAGATCCCCTGACTTCCAATCTAGCATACCTTCCACTGAATATTTTTGCCTCTTCCAGTTAGTCAAGAGTAATTTTGAAAATGATACCAGAATTTAAAAGGAATTTCTTTCTAGAACTTTCTAGATGTTGAACACTTGCCAGTTCTAGAGTTAGGAAGACTCATTTTCCTGTGTTCATATCTGACCTCAGCAATTTGCTAGCTGTGTGACTCAGGGCCAGTCACTTACTCTCTCAGCCTCAGTATCCTCACCTGTAAAATGAATTAGAGGAGATGGAAAACTACTCTAGTATTTTTGTCAAGAAAACCCCAAAAGGGGTCATGGATATTTGGACATGACTGAAAGGACTGAATAGCAATGCTAACAACAATGCCAGCTGATATTCAGGAAAAGAACTTTCTGGGGCTCAGCTCAGTAAACATGGTTGAACTTCAAGGTTTGAAAACCAAGTCCATGTAAGAATACAATAATGTCAGTGAGGGCATATCAGGGAAGCTGTTAAGATGCCTTCTGTATATCTTAATTCATGATCTCAGTAATTTGGAAACAATTACATCTAAAAATAAATGTTTTTTTTAAAATAATATTCCCTAAGATAACAACTGAAGTGTACCTGGAGGTTTTGTACGTTTCAAAGAATGAAATTCATATGAGTATTATGGTGGCAAAGGTAGATGTTTGCCAATATCTGTTCCTAGGCTACTAAATTTGTGAAACCTCTGTTGGATCATTTGCATAAATGGTACTTTTCTATTTTCCCACATGATTAAATATCAGTCTTTTTTCAATCATATCACACAGATTGTAGACTCCTGGTAAAACAAAATACTGTTAAAAATGACAACCGGGGCTTCATTTTTCTTTTCTGATCTCAGACCAGAGGCTTCTAAGGTTATCGTTTTTGTCTATTATTCACTTTCTGGGGTGAATAAGCTACTTCCGAATTCATACTGCATACTGGAATCCTAAAGCAGGCCTGATACCAAAGAGCATTGGGGGAAACTTATCAGAAAGGAGAGAAGAGATATGCTTTTTAAAATTGTTAATCACAGGTTTTAAGGATGGAATCTTCCAAGCCATCACCAACAATTCAGGATTGGAGTAGCATGAAAGGGGTCCTCATGTGAGTTTTTTAAGACAAATTCAATCAGAGTGGGGAAACATGTTTCTATGGAAGGAGAGACTTGAGGACACTGGGCTTTGTGAGTATAAAGTCTGGGCATTCTGGGATTTGGCCAAGGTAGAACTCACAGCTTTCGAGAAGTCTCTTAGAGCCCTCCTTATTTCCCTACCTTTCTGGCTAATAAGGTGCTAATGTTAAGTCATTTCCATCTGTGGAAGACAAGTGTTGTCACTGCCCTCCACATCTGGGCTCCATAGGGCAAAGCTTTAGTTTCCATTAGACCACAGTAATATTTCAATTTGCTTGTTGGTCCTTGACTAGAGCATTGAGAGTTAAATGACTTACTCTAGGTCTCACAACTAATGTGTGTTAGAGGAAAGCTTCAAACCCAGACCTTCTTGACTTTGAGGCTGGCTTGCTGCCTTGGATGCCACAATAACCCTCTCATTTGTTTGATGTCATTTCATTTTTTCCTCTATAGTCCTGTTCCCATCCCTCTGTCCGCACTGGTCAGTTCTAACAAGTTCTCCTCCTCTCCCTCCAAAATGTTACCATATGTCATTTCTTAAACATTAATGAGAGTTAACATTAATTTAGTTTTTAATATTATCTCAAAGTGCCCTTAGAGAACACTGGAGACATCCCAAGTGTCACAAACTCAACAATCTTTGCACTCCATGGGGGGGAGCCCCTAAATAGAAATCATTTCCAAGTATTTTTGCTGAAATGTGTATCGTATAATAAGCACGAGATTAAAATGGTGGCTTGGCAGGCAATCCTCAGGGGAAAAGATAGCTCTCCTCTGATAATTACATCCACCTGATTTCCTTCCAAACCAGATTTCAAAACAGAAAACATTTTAGTTTCCTAAAGAGGAAGCATGGTGTAGTCCATAGAGAAAGAAATGCTCAGAATTAGGTGTTCCTGGCTTCATTTCCCCACTCTGAGACAAAAAATAATACTGAGCATGGCAAGAAAGGCAAAAACATGCTCTACCCTCAACATGCTCACATTCTAATGGAGAGAACACATATAAATAGCTATGTACATATTAGACATATGTGATTAATGGGAGATAATATGAGAAAGAAGACAGTGGCACCTGGAGTATGGTAGGAAACTCATTTTGCTTAATATGGGATTTGAGCTGAATTTTGAAGGTATAACCCTGGGGAAGTCACTTAGCTTTTCAATATCCCTAGGTTATTCTCTAAAAATACATTCTTCGCAGCAGGTGCTGATCCTCCCCAACTGTGAGTTCCTTATGCCAATGAAATCACATTTCTTGTTGTTGAGTCATTTCAGCAATAATCTGATCAAAAAACCAGTTCATTTTCCCTGTTCCCACTGGAAGAAGCCACCTCACATGCAAAAAGAATTGTTCTATATGAGGACAAGGATTAAAGCAGAAAAGAAGAATAATATCCTGGAGAGAGAAAACAAAAAGTTCTTTTCTAAACATTTGATTAAACGAACATTTCCCCCTTCCTTTCACAAAAGCATATTAATGGGAAAAAGGAATTGGGAAACATAGAATAATCCTCTTGCTATGCCTCTTAAAAAAACAGTCCGGGCAGACTAGAAAGGGGAGAAGATATTTACAAGCATTATTTGGCTGATAAATGACAGTATGAGTCAACACAGTGGAGCCTGGAAAGGGGGAGAAAGTCTCTGGTTCTTATAACATCATCAATGTGTTCTGAAAGAGAACTGTGAAGCAATTTTCCAGAAATCGGTGAGAGTGGCTAACATCTGGAAGGATTTTATATTCTGGCAAATTTAAGTTCTCTTCCAAAGTGATTTGTGAGTGGAGGTATACTATAGGATAATGTGCCGTGTGTGCCTGCATTGAGCACAATCGATACAGGCACATACTTCCGGCCACATTGAGTAACACAAACAAGAGAGGGTTTTTCCTTTATTTATTTAATCCCCAGTTTATTCACATAGGAGTAAGAGCTTAATGTTTCCATAGTCATTAACATGTGACTGCATTCCTCTTCTACGGGATATGAAGGCAAAATACTATGGATGGATGCAAAGGAAAAGGACATTTCAAAACGGTGTGTAACTTGGTTTCCAAAACGTTTTTGGTCTTCAAACTTCTGAAACATGTTACCATGGAAATGACAGGAAAGCAAAACAAAGAAAAGTAACTTACTGGGTCCTCAGAGCTCCTCCTCATAAAGAAGAGGAATAATAGCACCAGTAGTAATAATTCTTTTTTATAACACGTACATTAGCTCTTTGGGTCAATGGGAACATACTCGCATAGACCACCATTTATCAGCTTCATCATTTTCATGGCATTGTCATCCAAATTGAGAATGCCTTGCTCCCTCAATGGACTGTAACTTCTTCATGGCAAGAAGTGTCTTTTCTACTCTCCCTGTAGTGCCTTGTATGATGTTTCGAACACACTGAGTGCTTAATTAATTCTTGCTATCAAAAGTGCACAGTACATTGTATACACAAAGGTATTTTGAGATCACATTTATGGATGTTGATCATAGGAATGTGATCTAAATGTGATCCCTTCCAGGAGTCACAGAAGCCAAGAGGTCCAATTCTGTTATTTTATAAAGGAGAAAACTGAGGCCCAGCAGGTGAAATGACATGACCAAGGTCATACAGAGAGTGTTAGAGGTAGGAGTGTTAGAGGTAGGATTTGAACCCACATCCTTTGCCTCTAGAGTCAATACTCTTTCTCACAGAACGATAACTTTGTGTATGCTCATATGCTCCCACAAGATTGTAATGGCTATAAGGACAGGACTATTGTAATGGCTATAAGGACAGGACTATCCTTAGTCGAACTCTTGCACCCAGTTTCTGCTTCAGTGCAAAGAAAAACAAAGTCTCTACTTAACTGATAGTAAGACTGTAAATTGGGAGCTGTAAAGGACCTTAGAGGTCATTTAGTCCAATCCCCTTATTTTATAGATGAGAAAACTCAGATCCAGAGAGCTTGAGACATTTGCCTAAGGTGATACAAGTAGTAACAGCTGCCTCTCCATATTAGGGGCAGCTAGGTGGTGCAGTGGATAAAGCACCAGTGCAGGACTCAGGAGGACTTAGGTTCATATCTCATCTTAGACAGTTGACACTCACTAGACTTGGGCAAGTCACCTAACCCCAATTGCCTCATAATGGGTCATCTCCAGTCTGATGAATATCTGGTCACTGGATTCATATGGCTCTGGAGGAGAAGTGAGGATGGTGACCTGCATAGCCCTCCCTCCCTCAAAACAAAGTCAAGTACAAGTCATGTCATCATTTCTCTGATGGCATGGTCTTCTTTGGCAACAAAGGATGAACACACACACGCGCACACAAAACAATAACATAATTTGAACCCAAGTCTTCTGACTATATAGTCTGTCCTCTTTTCATCATGCCTCACTCCCTTACTGATTATGAACACACATTTCCCATATGTGATAAGCAATTCTTCCTCTTTTTCTGTTTCACATGAAATAAAGAACCTATGGATGTTCGCAACTACATAAAGAGCCAGTATGGTAGACTTGCATATGCTTGGGCAGATGGTTTTCTTCCTCTCTTTAATATCTCAAAGTTTTGGAGAAAGGAACCATATCAATTTAGGCCACTTCCGTTTCCTTGGCTGGGAGTTGATTTTAGCCATGTGTCTCAATGGAATTCCTGCACTGGGTGAAGTCTGGCCTTGAGAGTTGAGGGGTACCTTTGTATGTACCTGGGGTCTCCAAACTGACCCCTCTGTTTTGTTTCTTCTTAGAAATAAGTACCGAGTTATTCTTTCAAGTATGACTTGATGAATATGCTAAAATGTTGGATTTAGTTGGAAAAGCTCATTTTTCTTACTCACCTAATAATAAAAAGAAAAAAAAAACAGAATGTGGAAAGTTGGCAGGAAAAATGGAGAGAATTTAACTATGGCAGTCTATTAAAGAGCCAACTTGCAAGCATATGGAATCAGTAAAAAGAAAAGGGGGAAGGGGAGAGCAGAGGAGAGTGAGATTAAAAACCAAACACTGGGAGTGTAAGACAATAAAGAACAAGAACTCCAAGTAACGTTTGATTTCTTTGCACGTCAGTTTCCTCCAAGTCTAAACATCCAATAGGAAGCTAGTGAGGAATGAATGACACTTAAGGGAGAGGTTACAGCTGGGTATACATGTTATGGGAGTTGTTTGAATAGTTAACCACTGAACTCATGAGAGCTGACGAAGTCCTCAAGAGAGAAAGTAAAGAGAAAAAAAGAAAAGAAAACCCAAGACAGAATTTAAAGAAGTTGGAATCTCCACTATGATTCAACAAAGAGACTGAGAAGCTGCCAGAGAGTTAGGAGAAGAACCAGGAGAGAACAGCATGAGTCATATGCCAGGAAGAGAGTCACTAACTTGCCAGAACTCACATTTGGCTGGTTTTACCAAGACCCCAGGCATATCTCCTTGTCCTTATCAGAGCAGGACATCAGTGGACATTCATTACCTTTGTGGTCCTGAGCACATCACTTAACCTTTCTGTGACTCAGTTGCTTCGTGTCCAAAATGAGAGGGTTGGGCTGCACAGCCTCTAAGGTGCTTCCAGCTTGAAATCTTTGGTACCAAGATCTACACTATTAGTGAATCTGTCAAATTCCAGAACTGTGTTCAGGCCTAGAGTTTATTTTTAGTAATCAAGGCAACATATTAAAAGCAAACAAAAATGAATCTCTTAATGCTGGGATTCTAGGTATCAATGAGATGGGTGGTTTTTTTTGAGGGGGTGGATCAATTATTATGCTTAAAAACCTTATGACATGCTTCAAATCTCACTAAGTTTTTATTGTGCTTGTGTGTGAGGTTCGTCTCTAGGGCCAGAGCAATCAAAAGACCACAGAATTAGAGTTAGGGTTAAAGGTAGCTAGGTGGAAAGGGAATAAAGTGCTGGACCTGGAATCAGGAAGACCTGGCTTCAAATCTAGCCTCAGATACTTACTAGTTACGTGACCATGGGCAAGTCAAGCCTGCCTCAGTTTCCTCAAATATAAAATCAGGGTCATAATACCACCTCCCTCTCATGATGGTTATGAGAATCAAATGAAATAATATTTATAAAGTGTTTAGCACAGTACCTGGCATGATAGGCATTTGACAAGTGTTTATTTTTTCTCAGTCTATTGAGTTAGGTAAACTCTTGCCCTAAGGCTCCTAATAAACCATCTCTCAGTACAGTCTTTCCTAAAAGGAGACAATGCACTGAATGTGACTAGCTGAAGTCTCTTCTATGCACATACATTTGTTTTTGGCAACATTTAAATATGCACATGATAAAAATAAAGGCATGTTAATGTCAATCATGATATCAATTTCCTGATGTGGGGAGGTACTTACAGAATCAGTGAAGTAAACCTAGGAAGAAAGAGGGTGTTCTTCCCCCTCATCACTGGTTTCCCTGTCAAGCCTCAAGCAAAACAATTTTTCTGTGACCAAAGCCAATCCTCTTTCTCCCTATGGCAGCTCGACATCATATTATATTCCCTGAAAAGTGAGTGAGTGACTTACTTGGGAAACTGCTCTGACATGATGGGGGTCCATAGTCAGTTTTACAAAGGCAGAACGTGTGTTCTGTCTTTGGGAATTTGCTATTTTTTGCCAAATTTCCAAGTTTTTGAAAAGACACAAGATAGACCATGGGAAGGCATAATACTCCATGCGTGCTGGACAGGTCCATCATGAGAAGAACAAATGGGAAAAGATGTATGTGTAAAGGTACAAGGAAGTTCATAGTGGGGTGGGTGTAGAGCTGGATGTGTGCAAGGGGGTGTAATGTGATTTGGAAACGGAAGCACGGAATGAGAGAGGCAAAGGGCAGCAGGGATTGATGAGAAGCAGAGAGAAAGGAGCGAACACTGTGGGAGAGTGGACAATGCAGTGAGATGGGCATGTTTGGGATGTAAAGAGACGAAAAGAAATGGGACGGGATAATGAAGAGCCCAGATGGGAGGGCGTCATGACCTGGGCACAATGAGGGAATAATGAGATGCATAAAGGAAAGGATTGAATGATATGGATAAAGAGATCGACTTCAGATGTGAGAACAGAAGGAAGGGATGGAGAAAAAGAGCAGTAAAAAGATGGGAATAATGAGCTGGAAAACGGAAGGCTATAATGAGATGCCTAAATTAAAGGGTGTAAAATGAGATGCACATATTTAAGGAATAATGAGATACACAAAAGGGAAGGGAGTGCATATAATGAGAGGCATAAACACTCAGCCTTTTTCTTCCAGTTCTGAGCTTCAGAAGGATGTGGGGGGCAAGTCTAGTTGATTTAGAGCAGAGGCACAAAAATGATTAAAGGGTAAGGGAATACAATTTACAAAGAAAACCAAAAGGGAACTAAGATTATTTAGCTTGGAAAGGAGAAAACTTAGAGGGTTCTTAGCAGCAACCTTGGCGTCCATGAAGCATAGCTTACTAAGGAATGGTGACCAGATGTTCTCTATCACGTTTGAGAAAATAATAAGAATAAATGAACTTAAAATGGAACATGAGGTATTTAGGGTAGACACAAGAAGAAAAAATAAAAAATCCAGTTGCTAGACAGTGGATTGGGTTATTAAATGAATTTATGACATTTCCTCTAGAGGGTGTGAAAACTAGGATAGATTATACTTTGTTTTAAAAATTACTTCAGGTAGGTCATCAAGAAAAATGTGCAGTTGTGATTTTAGAGGAAACATCATGCTGTTGGAGAGAACTGTGGACTGAAAGGGCCAATTGGTTAGAGAAGCTTTCTATAAATGACCTTTACTTTAATATGAAGAATACATGCCCTGTCCTTAATAGAAGATATGCTAAATAGTATTTAGCTAGTAGCCTCCTCAAGGAAAAGTCACGTCAAGTCCTCAAGTATTTACTAAACACCTACTAAGTGCTAGTCAAAAGACAGTTCCTGCTCCCAAGTTGCACATGGTCTAAAAAGTCATTGATTGATGTCTTCCTCCACCTGGGCGTATAGATAGATGAGACCTTAGTCCCAAGTGATATAAAACCATAGATCGTCAGAGGCAGAAGACAGCTTTCAAGAATTATGTGAGTGGAAGACCAATTTGACTTTTTAAGCAGACATATCAGAACATCTAGGCAAATGAGGATTGACCCATTCAAAATAGTCACCTTGGGAAGCTATCTATACACTTATTCCAATGATTTTGTTATGCTTTAAAACCTCTTTAGAACTTAGGGGAATTATTTTTAGAAACTGAGATGCACTGTTTTGAATAACTTCTGTAGTGGTAAATATTTATCCTTTGAGGGTAGACTTGATTTTTAGAAAACGACTCAAATCATTTCAAGCCATGCTGGTGAATGGGGTGACTGTTCAAACTGAACTATACCATTTGGGGTCTACTGTGATCTCTGACAATGTAGCAATGGGGCTGCCTTTTGGCATAGCTCCGGAACTTGTTAATTTCAACTCACTTGCAAGTTATGACGTCACCTTCCTGATGTCATTGGTTCTCCTTGAGAACGAAAGACAAAAAATAATCTGTGAGTTGTAGTAGCTGGCCCCTGGGTATCCAACTGCCCAGTTCCAGGTGGACAATGCTTATTCTGAGTATGGTTTCAAAAGAGGAGTCCCCCCAAATGCAGTGAGGAAGGAATCGCTCAGTGGAATGAATATCCGTGCTACCAAAGCAATTACTCAAAATTGGATAACAAAGAAATTCTGATGTGTATACATATATATGTATATATATATATATATATATATATATACACATATATATGTATACACATCAGAATGTATATATATATATATATATATATATATATATATATATATACATATTTTAAAAAACCTGTTGGAAGTGAGCAGTCTAATGCCAATCCATCTCAAGCTCACCTCCTTCATGAAGTTCCCCAGTTGCTAGTGGTCACTTAGTCCTTCGAGGCTGTCTGGTGATACAGTGGCCGGAGCTCAGAGCAAAACCAACAGAATGTGAACTCAGGCGAGTCAGTGATTCTTCTCTCCTCTCCCAGCAGTTCAGATGACAGTTTTTTCCTGGGTCTTCTCCCATGTCTCTGAAAGCTTCTCAGTCTCTTTGTTCAATCATAATCAAGGTTCCTTTCTCTCTCTCTTTCTTTATCCCTCCTTGCCCTTTGTCCTGTAGTCAGGAGGACCTGAGTTCAAATTCAGCCTCACACACAATGTACTAGCTATATGGCCCTGGGAAGTCATTTTACCTCTGATTTCTGATGTCTGATCACTGTAGAGCACCTGGTTCTTTGTGAGTATTCACTAAAGAACAATCTACCTTTCTTTCTTTTTAGGATGCATATCTGTGTGTAAAGCTCTGCACCTAGGTAGGAATTCAAATCCTGTCTCAGATGACTTATTAGCTATGGGACCCATGGCAAGTCACTTAATTTGTTTGCCTCAGTATCCTCAATTGTAAATTACCACTTATTGTAAAAAAACACTTATTTCCCAGGGTTGCTGTGAGAATCAAATAAGAAGATATCTGTAAGGTGTTTAGCACAGAGCCTGGCAAATAGTAGGTACCTGATAAATGCTTGTTTCTACCTCATCCAGTCTCAGTTTTCTCCTCTGTGAAATGGAGACAACACTTACCTCCCAGGAGTATTGTGAAGGACTGAAATGAGACAGAATTTATGAAGTGCTTTGAAAATCTTAAAGTGCCACATAAATATTAGCTATTATAATTATTCATTGATAAAGCACTTTACTATACTCAAAGCACTTCCATCTATATTATCTCATCTTCTGTGAGACAGGCAAGAGAGCTATGCCTATTTTTCAGATGAAGATAGCAAGACTGAGATGGCCTAAGTGACTTACTTAAAGTCATACAGCTACTGTCAGAGCTGAGCCTGAGAGTCTTGGTGACGCCTATAGAGAGATCACTAGTCAGAGAGTAAAAAATACCTGGGTTCAATTTCTGCACCAAACAATTTACTATCTCTGTGACCCTAAGCAGGTCATTTAACCTCCCCAAGCCTTACTAGTCTGACCTGTAGATTGGCTATAATGATAGCACCTACTTCATAGGATTGGAGTGAGGATCCAGACGTATAATACACACAGAGCAATTTGCAAAGCTGAAATGCTCCATAAATGTGAGCTACTATTATTACAATGATGAGAGAAGGATTGAAAGTTTTTTAATACATGTATCAATGATTTATTTTTTACAAGAGAATTCCCAACCATTCTTGGATTAAGGGGAAAATCCCCACAACATTTCAGAATGATTCCATTCCTCTAGCCCCTGGGGAATTGAGTAATTTCAACTATTTTCTGAAACTACAAAATAAATGTGTTTTTCTGTATCATGCTGATGTGTAACATCTGGATGGTCATGGTGGAATGTATAGAACGGTAGTAAAATAGACATGCTTCACTGGAAAATGTCCTGGTTTGAGAGATATTTAGAAAATACAATGTATTTTGATATACCGAGCTTGGAGAAAAATTGAGAAAGTATTTTTCTGTTTATCTGACCCAGTCTATCTCAAGCTTCTTGAGGGCAGGGATCACTTTTCCCCTTTGTCTTTGTATTTTCCTGGTGGCTAGCACAGTGACTTGCATGTAGTCCACACAAAGCTTGTAGGATTGAGTCAGTTATATCATTTTAACAAAATGCTACATTTAGAAAGTACTAAAATATGTTAATGATAAATGCCTTTTAGTTTTATGTAAAATTAATTTTTTTCCTTTCCCCAGCTGTGAATCCAAGAACCATGATTGCAAACCAGGGAGTTCCTATAACATGAAAGACAAATCTTGTCCTTAGAGTTAATTGAATTTCACATTTACTCAGGTCCAAAAAGCTTCCCAAATCATCTGAACTCAATAAATTATACGGGATTATAAAAAGTCACATACAGTGGATAAGTACTGGTTTGTAGTTACTAAGAAAAAGAAATAGAACCATTGGGTGTGCTTGTCCTTTGTTGCCGAAGAAGACCATGCCATCAGAGAAATAATGACATGACTTGCACTTGACCTTGTTTTGAGGGAGGGAGGACTGTGCAGGTCACCAGCCTCACTTCTCCTCCAGATCCATCTGAATCCAGTGACCAGATATTCATCAGGATGACTGGAGATGACCCAGGATGAGGCAATTGGGGTTAAGTGACTTACTCAAGGTCACACAGCTAATGAGTGTCAAGTGTCTGAGGTGAGATTTGAACTCAGGTCCTCCTGAGTCCTGCACTGGTGCTCTATTCACTGCACCACCTAGCTGCCCCCTAAAACCATTGAATCCAGAAACTACCAACAGAATTCAGGGACATAAGGGCTTAGACATGGACTGGGACGCTAAGTTAGGATGCTAACATATTCCCCCAAAATCACACTTATCCAAAGTCACCAGAAGATTGCAGCACTTGAGCACGAGACTCAAACTTTTGCAGTAAGTACAGTTTTCAACCTCTTCTCTTAAATCAAACCAGAAGATATAACTTGCCTACACTGAGTTGAATGAGTTTTTTTATTCTATGTAAATAATGATAAAATAAATCCTGCATTTAAATAATTCAATTTGAATAATGTAAACCCCAAACCCAAATATTCCTAATGCTTTCTAGAATTCCAAATCTTGTCTAGAAAGCATGGTGCTGATGAGACTCAGGTCAGTTCTTTATTTCCAGTTCATACGTGTTTCCAGTTGCCCTCTCAATGTTCTTGTTTCGGTGTCCTGGAGTCATCTCAAACTCAATATGGATCTTCAACCAAACTTCTCTTTTCCCCAAGCCAATAACTCCTTCAACTTCTCTGATTCTATCAATGGTCTCACTCTTATCATAGGTTCATAATCTTAGATTAGTTCTGATCTTTTTCAGTTACTCTCCACATCAAATGAGTCCTTTTTGCCTTCGGTTTCTTCCTTACTTCCCCTCCTGCCTCCCCAAAATATTTCATCATAGTCCACAGGGCAAAATGCCAACTCATCAGTATGGATTTCAAGTCTTTCCATACGATTCTACCCTTCAGAGCAAACCTTCTCTTCTGTTCCTTTTCAAATACACACCCTCCAGACCAGCTCAGCAGATCTCATTGTGCAATGAACATTCCATGCTCCTTCCAATCTCTGTCCCTCCTGTTATCTCTGCATAGAAGCTATTCCTTCTTTTTCTCCACCTTTCCAAATCTAAGCTATCCCTCAATGCCTAGTTCAACTGCTGCCTTAACTGCAAAGCTTTTCCTCAACTGCTACCAATCTCCCCTAATTCTGCCCTCCTGTTGTACTTAAAATCTGTACCACTTACACTGGCATTTGGCCCAATATAATTTTTCACTGATATTGAACTACTTCACATGGTTTTTTATTTCCTCAACAAGGGCAGAGGCCATCTTATTTTTTTTAATACCCCTATTGTCTTAAACACACAAGTCAATCCTTTAAAATCCTTTCAATCCTGATTTCATTGATGTGGCTACAACCCTTCCACGTCACCTTGATGGATTTCATAATTTGAAATGACACTAACTTGTTCATTACTTAGCTACCAACCTTCCACTGAGGAGCTCTGCATTTAACTAAACTTGTGTTTGGTCAATATCCTGTTGTTGGATCATTCCTGAAGCCTTTCTAACATGGCAGGATTTATTTAGGCTTGTTCTCGGTTGGTATGGTCTTTGAGAAGCCAGGGTCACCTCAATTCAGTGATCAGTTATCCAAGGAGGACATTCATGCAGGTAATCACTATTAATAATCACTACTAACACAATACTTTTAATAATCTAATAATACTAACAATACAATCTAATGAAAAAGTACAATATTAGTATGCTAGTGATCACCACAGACACAGTCACTACTAATACATCTATGTTGAACTGAATAATGAATAATGAAAAACCTGAAACTCTGCCCTACTGAAAATGGAGATTCCTCAGAGCAAATTCCCAATCCTACATACCTTAATACCTCAGAGGATCCATGTTCTTAACAATATGAGCGTTTCCTCCCACACAGTAGGTCCTGAGCCATTCATTTCTTCTCCTCTCATTCAAGGCCCCCTAAGAGATTTACCCAATGCACTTGAAGCCTCACTCTGTCTTTTAACATTTCATGGTCATAAGTAGGGCCCTTGGGGTGCCTAACTGATATTCTTTCCTTTTGCTTTCTGCCTGGCTGGTTCATTTCCTTTCCTTAGCATCCATTTCCTGGAGGGGTTTTTGTTTTATCCCACCTTTTGTGCATGTCACTGTTGGCATAAGCTACAGGCCATCTATGCCTACTGTGCTTATTTCCATTGATGTTTGGATTACTTACAATTTAGAGACTTTTGAGACTGTGATTTTCCATCATATGTAGCCACATAGAATCACTGGGAGAATATTGGTATGGTAAGTACGGGTTATTGTGTCAAGAAATAGGTTAGAATTTTTTTTCATATGTCAGGAAGCTCAAATGCGATAATGTATTTTAAATGCTTTGCAAATTTTAAAGGACTCTATAAATGCCATCTATCATTGTTGCTGTCATTACTGATGATGAGCCACTTTCTACTTGGTTGGCCCTGTTCTGGGAAGATTGTCTGTTTCTCGGACTGTCTTTCCAGTCAGCTAGGACTTGCCAAAGCTTGTGCTTAGGAGGCACAGTTTTGGGTTCATCTCCTCTCCATGAGGAGGCACCAAAGCAGGACCTTGTGGAGGCATGAATGGGTTATGATCTGCGTCACTAAAGACAAAATCCACATCTCAGAACCATTGGAGTACTACTGTAACATCAGTTTTCAACCTTCATCAAAGATGGAGATAAAAACCAGGGGAAAGTATTTGTGTATCCCCAGAAAAGTCTGAAAAAAAGGTAGAAAGCTGAACTGAAAAGGTGCATTCTCTGTGTGCTATTACTATTCACCAAGAACTGAGCCTTCATGCATGCAACCTGACTTATCCAAAAAGAAAAATTACTGCATTCTAGGGAAAAATAGAATTTTTCATATATTAAAATGTGCATTTATACAAAAAGGAATAATAAAAAGTAGCCCTTTTTGTACTACAGAAATTTCCCTGTCTTGACCACATCCTATCAATCATGGCTTTGAATAAGTCATTCAAACACTGAGCTCTGTTTGGCATTCAAAGTCCTTCATAAATAAGCCTACTCTGACTTTTCCTGTCTTCTTACACCTTACCACCCAATATGTATTCTTTAATCCTGTGAGACTGGCTTAGCTGTTCCATGAACATGACATTCCATCTCTTGGCTCTGGGCATTTTCTCTGGTTGTTCCCCATGCTTGGAATGTCTCCCTATGCTACTGTGTGTATATTGGCTTCCTTGGCTTCCTTTAAGCCCCAGTTAAGATCCCATCTTTTAGTGAAAGCTTTCTTTAATCCCTTTTCACTCTAGTGCCTTCCCTTTGTGAATTTTTTCCTACTTATCCTGCATGTAGTTTGCTTTGTAGATATTTGTTTGCATGTTGCTTTGCCTATTACATTGTAAGCTCCTTTGGAGCAGGGGCTGTCTTTTGCCTCTTGGTTATATTCCCAGCACTTAGCACAGGGTCTGGCACATAGTTGGTACTCAGTAAATGTTTATTGATTGATTATTCTTTTCTCCCATTAGAATGTAAGTTCCTTATGGGCAGGAGCTCTCTTTCTGCTTGTATTTTTATTTTCAGCACTTAGCACAGTGCCTGACACACAGTAGGTCCTTAATAAAAGCTTCTTGACAACAAAAGTTTTCTCCCAAATTCTCGACCCTCTACCAGCCAATTCTTTTCCATCTTCATAACTGTCATTCAGAATTCTTAATTATGCATTGAAAACCAGTAGTGAAACTCTCAATTGAAAGCACTTGTTGATAATTTTAAGTTGTCAAAGAAAAAAAAATGATTCTCAAGCCTCAGGTCAGTTCAGAATATGAACTTCTAGGGAAACAGTTGGGATCATAATTAATAAGCTAGAAACAATGACTTTGCCAGTTGTGCTGAATTTTAATCTATGAAAGTACTGCTCTCAAGAATCTTGGGCTTTCCCCCCTCTTTCTCCTAATACTCGTGTTAATAAAAGGGAAAGGATCGAATAAAAATCTCTTTAAATCTCTCTAAATCTTTGTATGTCTCTGCTTGACATACGAAACTTTTTACAATCTGCCTCTCATCCCATCTTTCCACCATCATTACCTGTAACTCACCACAGCACAACGACATTGGTCTCCTTACCTTTCTTTACATATAGAACCCCATTTCCCATCTTGGAGCCTTTGAACATGTCATTCCCCATGCCTGGAATACTTTCTCACTTCTGCCTCTTTCTTTGCCTCCCTTCGTTGGGTTACATCACTTGACCTCCCTGAGCTTTAGGTTTCTCCTCTGTAAAAGGAGAAGATTGGATTTGATGACTGCTGGGATCCTTTTCAGCTCTAAATCTTTGATCTCATGAGTAATAAATTCCTCGTACAAATAGAAAAACACTAAAAAATTACATCTTTTAGTCATGTCTATGTTAAGCTAAATTTCTTGAGAAAAAAATCGCGACCCTTTAGGTGTATGCTATGCTACATAGCATGTACTGCACACCTTAGCTGTCATTCATTTGGTTTTGTTTCACCATTTTTCACAAAAATCTTACCTTGATTACTCCCTTGGGTGTAGATGTGCCCCTGGGATCTCCCTGGCTAAGCCAATGGAGCAATAGTTTTAGTAGGAGGCATGGGAGGGGGGCGGTTCTAGCAGGCTAGAAAGGCTTCCACGGGGGGGGGGGGTCACAGCCTGGAACTAGAGTTAAGAAGACCTGGAATGAACTGTCATCTTTGCCACTGAGTATTTATGTGACTATGGACTAGTTACTTAATGTCGCATAGGAGTTAGGAAGAAGTAGCATGAGGGACAGAGAGGCTCATTACCCACGGGGCTGCGACTGGTTTACTAACTAGATTTCTTTCTTAAAAACAATGCCTTTAACCCAATTCACTCTGGCTCTCATTGATTGGCCAGCAATAGATCACTACCCAAGTACTGATTAATGGTTACTGTTTGGGCCCAAGTGACTTAGAGTGAATTTAAATGGTAATTGCTTCTTGATAATCTTCCTGATATTATGGACAAACCACAAGCTGGGTGATGAATTCTTAAGAGCCTGTGACCCAGGGTACTCTCCTAGAGTTGAACTTTTAACACATTCCAAAAATTGAGTTGTGATGACTCTTCTTTGAGGTAAAGCAATCATTGCTTTAAAAATATGAGAAAATCATGAATGATATCATAGATATATTCATGAGCATGCACTAAAAATGTTCCTGTAAGTTTTAACTTGGTGGTTTAAAAGAACAAACATATTTCACAACTGTTAAAGAGTCACTAGAATGTTACGTGACTGCCTTTCACTGGGACTTTGGCAGTTTGAAGCCAGAATGAAATTAGGTCAGAAGTTATTCTCCACAGTGACTCAGCTGTGGGTCTGGCTTCATTTTAAAAACTTCTGGTTTGTCAGCATTTAAAAACAAAACCCAAATTTAAAATATGGCACTGTTTGGCTTTCTCAGGGTCTCCCCTTTATTGGGGCAGCAGTGATGAATCTGACCTGACCCAGGTTGTCCATATCCCCTCTCCAGAACTCATGGGCTCAGCTCCGGCTCCAATGCCCTAATTTGAATCTAACCATTCAAGCTCGTCCTTGTTCTTACTTAATTTTATGCATGTTTGTTTCTGTCCCCAACTAGACCATAAAACCAAGGGCCAAGGGCCTCTTAAGAATCCAGCGTAGCCAGGCAGCATCTATCCATTTTTAATCTCTCCCTCTCCACTCGTTCTTCCCAATTTTTCTCTGAACACTTGGAGTTAGCTAATATCATAAAGCTTCCTTTGCTACTTTGACTCTCTCCAGTTTACCTTTGTCCTGCCTTGATCTTCCCTTTCACTGCCTCCAATGTCTCCCCACTCCAACTTCTTCCACTCCAATTTCCATCTTCACCAGCACTCTGGAGTTCCTGCTTCAGTAGTCCCTAGTAACCCCCAAACCTCCTTGACTTTTCTGTTGCCCACTTCCTCTTCCTAGCTCCTCACTAAGAGACACCACATTGTCTTCACTTCCCTACTTTTCTGCTTCTTCTTACTTTCCTTCCCTGGCTTCTGGTCATGGCTTCCCAAGATTTTGTCCTTGACCCTCTCATTTCCTCTGTTAGTCACTTCCTGGACAATTTCACTCATGCCCTTGATTTCAGCTACTGGGTCTATGCAGACAATCCCCAATCTATTGCTTCATCCCTCATTTTTTTCTCTAGACCTTCATTATCAACTGTCTATAATAGTGGTCATCAATGTGGGGGTATACACCCCCACAGGGACCACCATATTGAAGCTCAATCAGTGTGTGATCAAACAATTGGTGAGAAGATGGGTCATGACTCCCCATGGTAATCAATCAAGGTTTGTCTCTTATACATTTATACCACTCCTTTCATTCATTGTAGCTCAACACTCTTCAACTCTGACACCTTCACATCAACAGACTCTCAATAACCAAACTACAACCTACGTACATGTAAGGAAATTTCTATACCCTTTCCTCTACACGCCTGTACCCTGACTGCTCTCCCACCTTCTCAGTGCACTGTACTCAGGGCAATAGTTGATGATTAAGAAACTCATACGTGTACATATATATATGTTCAGTGCATGCAAATGCATGTGCACGCATGTATATATACTGTATATATGAATAGACATATATGTATGCATTTATATGCAAATATGCATCATGCATATATATGAACATCTAGATACATATATATGCGTGTATTATATTCATAGAAATATGTATGTAATACATACATGTGTACACACATATTCTCCCCTTTCCCCAACAGAGTAAGAGATTCCATTGGTGGAGACCTATTTATAACCCTACCAAAAACCAGAAAGAACATAAAAGGTAAGTCCTAGATCTGTCAGTAGAATGGTGTCTCTTAATATTTCGTGTGTGTATCTTGGACTCCTAAAAACAATATTTCTACTGACAGTAGAATTTGTAATCAGTTTGGTGAAGCCTATGAACTCCTTCTACTAATCATATTTTTAAATGCATAAAATAAAATTTATAGGATTACAAAGGAAGTCAACAACACTGAAATGTAATTGTCAAAATAGTTTTAAAAATGTGTTCACGGACCCAAAGTTGCAAAGCCCTGCACTACAGGAAGGCAGACCAGGCCAATCAAAAACAAAAGTAATTTACAGTCTATCGTATTGGGGTTTGACACTACAAAGACAAATACTACAAGTAGTGGCAGACTGAGTTTCAAATCTTACCCGCCTATGTTTGAAAAGCTGGAAGGAAGGGAATGTTTTGCTGAAGAAAAGACATTTTTAAAATATAAAGAAAAGGCTCCCATGAAACAATGTGGCAGAATGAAGTGTAAGGACCTAGGAAGGAAGTTGATAGTCATAAAAGAGAAATTTGCAACCTGGAGCTCAAGGACGTGAAACAATCTTTAATGTGCTTCAGGGAATAAAGGAATGTGGGGGGAGCACGTGAAGTGTTGACATGCTGCGGGTTAGAGGGAAGGTGATTCTCCTGTCCGGAGGCTGGGAGAAGGAGCTGAAAGGCCAGTGGGTCTTCTTCCTGAGGTGGTTCCAGTCAGATGGCCAACATGGTAAAAAGAGTGGAGAGCAAGCTCTGGCTCCAAAGAAGGGTCTTTGTTGGGAAAGGATGTGAAGCCTGTCTGTGGCAGAGGTGGCTGCCTCCATTGGAATTCTTAGTCCACTCACAGAACTGCTCACACACTGTCAGATTAGTGTGGAGGAGCGAGGCAAAGGGCACAGGGATGAGAGGAGGGGAATAAGAAGGAAGGAGACATAAAAAGGGAACCTAGGTATTCCCAGCAATACTGATGACAATGCTTTGGGGGCAGGAGGCTTGTGTCAAGTAGACATGGGAGGTACAGACTAAGACAAGGAAAGGAGAAAGGAGGGGTTTGGGGAGTCACTGGTAAAAAGAGACATGACCAGGAGGTTTTATGGCAGCTGTGAAAAAACACTCTCTATCAATCCAAGGTCAGCACCTTTTCAGCAACTCAAAATCTTGGAGAGCCCTGGGAGTTTAAGAGGCTTGACCAGACAGCCAGTAGGTATAAGAGGAAGAGTTTTCCTGGTTTCTGGGCCCCTACATGGCAGAGGGGGTGGAATGTTAGACTTCAAAGCAGGAAGATATGAGCTTAAATTCTAACTCAGGTACTTCATATCTGTGTGACCCTTAGTCAAAACACTAAACTTCTCTGCCTCAGTTTCCTCCTATGTAAGGGATTTGTCCTGTATTTGCTTCAGTTTCTTCAATTGTATAATAGCCATAATAATAGTACTTAACCTTGCAGGGTGGTGGTAAGGATCAAACAAGTTAATATTTTGCTTATCCAGTACATAGTAGCACAAGTACCCCAGCACATAGTAGATGCATTTAAATATTTATTCTTCTCCCTCCCCACTTTCCAGGGTTTTCATTAGGGTCAAATGAGATAGCATGCTTTGAAAACATTAAAGAGCGGTAGACACACTCTTATTTTATTAAATTATTTTATTTGTTTTCAGTGTTCTACAATCACTTCCATATATCTTAGATTTTTTCCCCTCCCTCACCCCTTCTCCCTATTCCCTCCCTGAGACAGCATACAATTTTGTATAGATTCTCCACATACATTTCTATTAAATATGTAGATATGTTCTTAATGATTATTTTTTGCTCTGAGTCAGTCTCTATATCTTGTGCCATACTGCCTCTTTGAGCAGTAGAATAATAAGATTTATAGAAATATAATTTATAGAAAATAAGATTTATAAGAAAATATAGATTTATAGAAAATAGTTTACAGAAAATAATAAAGTAATAAATAGCATTTTTATAATGCTCTAATGTTGGCAAAGTCAATAAACAAACATTTTGTGAAGCACCTACTATGTGCCAGGCACTGTGCTGCTAAGTGTGGGGGTACAAAGAAAGGCAAAGGACAGCTTCCACACTTGAGGAGCTCATGCCTTATATACTTTCATGGGCTGGCTCATAGTTGTCTTTGTACATGGGGGCACTTGAGAAGTAAGCGCAGGTAGGGTGAGGTCCAGCCTGTTAGAAAACAGAAGTAATGCACTGTCCCCCGTCATGGGTTTGTTTCCTTTCACAGTGTCCGCTGATGCTGTGGAAAGGAAGACTGGCTGGAGGATGCAGCCAAGTAGGGTATTCAAACCTGGTTTGTGGCTCACTGCCTCTAGGTGGATCACAAGTGATAGGTAAATACACCATCACTCCTTTTGTAGCAGCCAACAGCAACAGATGTTCAGGAAGGAAAATGGGTGTTAATGGCCCCTAAGTACAAAATAGCTCTCCTACTCAGAATGAGCCTTCCATGTCAGCCAGGTGCCCTCTGTTTGAGAGGAATGCATGTGTTTCTCAACAGGTTAACTCTCTTGGGGGAAGAATTGCTTTTCTGTTTTTCTCATTTTGGATTAGACCTCTGTTCCATTGTTATAGTGAATTGCAGGTGAGAGAACTCTTTTTAGCAAAGCACACTGGTTAAGCCACTTCAGTGCTTAGGGGCACAGAGAGTACCAGGGACTCGGCTAAGATCACATAGTCAGTCTGGTTAAGCCACTTCAGTGCTTAGGGGCACAGAGAGTGCCAGGGACTCTGGTAAGATCCCACAGTCAGTCTGGTTAAGCCACTTCAATGCTTAGGGGCACAGAGAGTGCCAGGGACTCTGGTAAGATCCCATAGTCAGTCTGGTTAAGCCACTTCAGTGCTTAGGGGCACAGAGAGTGCCAGGGACTCTGGTAAGATCCCACAGTCAGTATGAGTCAGAAGTGACTTCGGACCCAGGTCTTCATGACTCAGATGATAATTTTAACCATGCACCAAATTGCTTCTCATACATTAGGGGTTGGGATTGGACCAGTGATTTCACTTGTAATGGGAATGCCAAGATGAGCAAATACCCTTTACCAATCCCAGTCAATTCCTTCTCTGAAACTTAGAGTCTCAGATGGTTGCCCGAAGCACTGAGAGGTTAAGGGACAGGTCCGGTGTCACACAGCCAGGATGTGTCAAGGGACAGGCCTTGAACTAGCATTTTCTTGACTCTAAGGCCAATATTGTAGCCACTACAACATGGTGCCTCTCAGCTGCTAATTCTCAATGTGCCCAATAGCAGATCTGGCAGTGACTGGCACATTTTAAAAGCTCACTTAATTAACGTTTGCTGATTTGTTGACTGACAATAAGGTATCTGGTTTTGCTACTTAGTGTTGGTTATCCTTTGGTTTTGAGGAGACCAATGACACCACTGGGTAATGTCTTGACCCACTAGTGAATTGGATGTTAGTGAGGCAGGTTGCTCAAAGTCATCAGCCCTGCTCTCCCTTCCAGTCATTAAAGTCCAGTGGCAGGCCAAAAGTCAAGAAGACTGGCAACAGTCCGGGGTGCAGGGGATGACCTGGGCATCTTCAATGTCTGACTAAGTTCTGAGGGCTCCATAGTGCCTGCTTCCATCACTTTCATGTCCCATTGGAAGAAATTGTTCATATCCACCCATCCTGCTGGGGAAGTCCTCACATGTCTGGGGTGGAGAGCCCCCTAACTCGCCAACAGGTACATGCCAGGTGTTGGGCTAAGAGCCTTAAAATGATCTCATTGGATCCTCACAACAGCCCTGGGAGGTGAGTATTTTATTATCTCCATTTTACAGATGAGGAAACTGAGGCAGACAGAGGTTAAGTGACTTGCCCAGGGACGCATAGCTAGTAAGGGCATGAGAAAGAATTTGAACTCAGGTCTTTCAGATTCCAAGTCCACTGCTTAGTTCACTGCACTACTTAGCTATGTGACCTTGGATAGGTCCTTTACTTTCTGTCTATCTTCTTTTTCTCATCTGGAAAAGGGAGTGGTTGGATATGCCGGACTTGGAGGTTCCTTGTAGCTCCAAACTGATCATCCTGTTTTCCAAATCTGTCTAGTTCGCGAAACAAACACATGCCAATAAACATCAAGCACCATGATGACAGATAATGGAAACATAACCACAGCCAGGAATTCTGGTCCTGACAATGACCGAGGGGGTAGGCAGAGTGGGGTGGGTCACCAAGTAGCTCCTCAGGGTATAGCCCCAGAAGGAGAGGAAACCTGCTTTCTCGTGGGCTCCCTTTTTATCTCATAGTTCTAAATAGGCGCTAAACTCAAATTAAAAAGAATAAACCAAATACTCTCATCATTCATTCAATTTTGGTACCTTGGCAAGCCTTGATGTCTCTGCCATGGTTGTAGTTCTGAATGGAAGAGGATAAAGGATGACACTATTAATCATCCAATCAGTCAACGTATGTTTATGAAATGCCTCCTATGTGTAGTGGTGCAGAGGATAGAGGGACAGTTCTGGAGTCAGGAAGACTCATCTCCCTGAATTCAAATCCAGCCCCAGACACTTACTAGTTATGTGAACCTGGGCAAGTCACTTAATCCTGTTTGCTTCAATTTCCTCATCCAATAAATGAGATGGAGAAGGAAATGGCAAACTGCTCCAGTATCTCAGCTGAGAAAACCCCAAATGGGGTTGCGAAGAGTCAGACATTACTGAAAATGTCTAAAGAGCAATAAAAATGTATTCGGCATTATGCTAGGTTCTGGAGATACTAAGAAAGGTAAAAGACAGAAATAAAACCCATTGCCACAAAATATTGATGACTTAAATTGTCTGGAAAAAATGCTTACCTTCTTATGGGGAAATGTAGATTGTATCATCGCAGTTTCAAAACTGTGAGTTCCTTTTATCTGTGTCTTCTCCCACAAGGATCTGAGAGTTCGCACCGACAGACTTTGTGTGGACAGCGGCTCCAGAAATGAGCCCTGGAGAAAAATTAATGATAAAAAATGGAACACATTTCACCAAGGTCCCATTAGTGTAAAAACATCTCTTGACATGATAATAGAGACATTCAATTGGCTCTCGACCTTAGAGAGAGTTTGAGTTTAAACATGGCTTAAATGAAATAAGTCATCAATAACAGAGGTCAAATATAGTTTATGTTTGGTATTTTTATTTTATTTTTTTGAACTGAGAGTAATATCAATTATTAAATATTATTTAAAAGAATTTTTCAGTGCAATTAGGAGCAATCCTTGCAAATATCCCTGACTTGGGTCATACCTTATTACTCAACCCATTTTCCAAGAATATGTCTTGTTAAGAACTAGTATTCTATAAAGAATAGTTCTATTTCTTTCAACAAAAACATGGTAGTTAAGATAGAAAATTAAGAGATGCAGTGAAATAAGTATTAACTAGTCTCATGTAGAGTATGGCCATAATCTATGTGCATCAGTTTAATAATTAACAGTTTAATATAATGGTTCACACATGGAAATTGGAAGTGAAAAACAGTATGTCTTCAGATCATATACTTCCAAAAAAATATAAGATCATAGACACAGAGCTGCGAGGGACATTAGATGCCATATAGGCCAGCCACCTCATTTTACAGATGAGGAAATTGAGACCCAGAGAATTTCAATAACTTGGGGCTTACTGGAATGGCTAAATGAGGTAGCTAGGTGGCACAGTGGACAGAGTGTGAGACTTGGAGATCAGGAAGATCTGAGTTCTAATGCAGACTTAGACACACTAACTGTGTGACCCTGGGCAAGTCTCTTAACCTTGATTTGCCTCAGTTTCCTCGACTGTAAAATGGGGATAATAGCAGTCACTATCTCACAAAGTTATTGTGAGGCCCTAAATGTTTGCAAAAAGTGCCCAACACATAGTAAGTGCTATATAAATTCATATTCCCTTCCATTCTTTTTTCTCCTCACTACTCCCCACCCCACTTGTCCACGATTACATACAAAGGAAGTGGCAGAACTTGGATTTGAACCGCATGTTCTTTGACTACAAATCTAGGACTTTTCTCCTTGTGCCTTACTGACTTTACAAAGGCTCCTAGATGATAAATGGAACTGGGATCCTCACATTAATGAGTGTATGGTGCAGTGGATAGAGCACCAGGTCTGAAGTCAGTCTGATGACTCATCTTCCTGAGTTCAAACCTGGCTCAGACACTTATTAGCTGTGTGACCCACGGCAAGTCATTGAACCCTGTTTGCCTCAGTTTCTTCACCTGTAAAATGAGCTGGAGAAGCAAATGGCAGAGCACTTTAGTATCTCTGCCAAGAAAACCCCAAATGGGGTCACAGAGAGTCAGCCACGACTGAAAAACAAATAAATTTTTCGTATCACTCATTTTGACATGTCATTCAACAAACAGATATGCACTAAGTAAGTCCCTAGTGATTGAAAGGGCTGATAAAAATGAACAGAATCTGTCTTCAGGATGCTTACTATCCAGTATGGATCCTATTTCCCTCCCAGTCTCAAACTTTTACTTCAATACTCCAAATAATTCAGTTAATCAATGAGTTCCTTGGTTTTGATGCTCCTTTCAATGCCCAGTTTGCAAACCTTCCATGTCTTTTCATACCATGCCAGCCCTGGTACCCAATGGGACACAGGCTTCCTCTAGGTTTCTTAATATTCTCTACCCAAGTAAAGATTTTCCACCTGTCACCCCTCATGCTTGTAATATGACTAGGCCAGATGCTTTGAGATCATTCTTAGATCATTCTTTTTATTAAGTGCTATAGATCACTTAGGCCATCTAGGTAGTATAGTGGACAGAGTGCCAGATCCAGAGCCAGAAAGACCTGAGTTCAAATCTGACCTCAGACACTTACTAGCTGTGTGACCCTAGGCAAGTTAATTAACGCTGTTTGCCTCAGTTTCCCTACCTGTAAAAGGAGCTGGAGAAGGAAATGTTAAACCACTCTAGTATCTCTGCCAAGAAAATCTTAAATGGGGTCATGGAGAATGGGACACAACTGAAACAAATGGATAGCAACATCAAAAACAGATAGATTAGCAAAAACCATGCCCTCAAACTACTATGTTCTATTGGTTTGCATTGTTACTTAACTGGTTTCTGTCTATTCTGGTGTCAGGACCAGACTAGACACTCAACTCCTCTTTCTCTCTTTAGCCCAAATGCTGGGTGAATTTTGCTCTCTGAGACGCCTTTCCTCAACCATAGAATGAGGAGATCCAATGGATGATTTCCAATGTACTTCCCTAACATTTCATGGGTTCTATGAATCTTGTCTTTCTAACAAAAAGATTGTAAGTTTCCCAGGACCATGTACATACTTTACACTTGAGAAACCCAGATGGTACAATGACAGAGGGCTGGACCTAGAACCAGGAAAATAAGGTCAAATCCTACCTCAGATATCTACTAGCTGTGCAACTGTAAGCAACTCACTTAAGCTCTCTCAGTCTTAACTTTTCTCATCAGCAAGATGGGAGTAACAGTTACCTCATCATAGCACCTGTTTCAGGGTGGCTGAGGATCCATAAGATAAACTCTATAAAGTGTCCTGAAACCTTAAAATACTACATAAATGCTTGCTATTAGTGTTACATGTGTATATACAAAAAATTACCCACCCTCAGAGACAAGCACATCATAAGCAATAAAATGAATGCTTATTTGATTGGTAAATCAAATGACCTATCAACTTTCACTTAGAAAACTAATTTCACCAAGTTTTAAAAACTTATTAAAAATATAAATTCGTTATGAGTTAGCAAAGCATAATAAGTAGGTTAGTGTGCATATTCTGCCATAAATTTTGCTTTGATGCATGAATAAAATAATGAGATTTTATAAAATCATGAGAATGATGGGCATGGTCTTGGAATTCACTCTCTCAGTTTATTTACTTATTTTTATATCAAAGGCTAATATATGGGGGCAAATTTGGTTGGTGGTTGGTGGGTCATTCAGAGTATTTATGACTATAATATTGAAATATTTTTACTTTTTTCTCTAGAATAAATCAATAATTTTTTATGTTAGTTAATAAAAACTCAGTATCGATTTATTGATGCATCACCAAAGACAGTACCATTCTTCTCCTTTTGTGGTAGTAAATGGGAATGAGTCTCTAGCATTCATCCTTGGACCCACTACAGTGAAACTCAAGTCAAAAAAAGTTTGGGAACCATGGATAGAGCCAAATTTGAATTTGAGCTTGTGATGAAAAGAGGTGTCAGATGTATGTTTTTAGACTTCATTTGCCTATGGGGTGTAATGAGCAATTTGCTGATAGTCAAAGCCAAGAGGGCAAATGCATTTGAGCAAATCAATGGAGTGGAAACTGAAGCTTAGATCAACCCTATGAGGTAATTAAAGAGCTGGGTTTGAGAAATCAAAGCTCTGATTTTTATTCCCATCAAAAATAGAGCTCATTAGGAAGATAAGGAAGGACCAAAAGTGAGCAAAGAAGAAGAATTTATATGGAATGTAAAGAGTGGAAAAGTAGCCTCTATCATTGCTTTTTGTTATCTGGGCTCAAAGTAGAAAACAAACCACAGACCACGTGAGAGAAACATTACTGGGAGGAATCAAAATGGATTTTTCATAATCAGCAAATGAACACAACAAAGAATGGATGAAGCAAAAAATAATTATTGATGGGCATTAAGTTAAAAAAGACAGCTCAAGTTAAATAGAAGAATTTGGAGTGTTATTGCAAGCAAGGGATGGATATCAATGGCATATTGTATTTTTCTTTGAAATTTTAGTAGGTGGAAACTTAACCTGAGAGGAAGTATGGTATAGAAGGGTGGCCTTGGATTCAGAATGACATGGATTCAAGTCCTGCCTGGGACATATACTAGCTCAGTGACCATGGGCAAGTCACATAAGCATTCCTTCAGTGCTCCCCAGGAACTTTTTAAAGTCAAGTTATAGAGGAGTGTCTAATCTTTATTAGAGGATGGAATCATGACAGTGGAAGTTTTCTTTCCCAATGAAATCATGAGTCCAGACCAAAGAATCTTTACCTATCATACTGATACGTGAGTTGTACTTATCACAACATCATTCTATGTACTTGATTCTATATGAAAAAAAATGTGGCACAAGGCACCCCTGCATAGCTCCTTCTCTGTTATTACACTCCCACCTCAAAGCCATCATGTAGTAATTGGGGAAACCTTAGCATTTGAACACTTAGTTGAAAATTAATGTAGTATCTTATTTGGTCAACATAGACATCACCTCAGTAGAAGCTAAGAAAATGCCTTATTTTATACAGTTTACAATTATTTTACATTTGTTTTACAGTTTACAATATACAGTTTCTGCACTTTCTAGTTTTAAATTTTTTTCTGAAGGTTTTTTTTTATAACTTAGTAAATCATTCATTCATCCAGTCAACAAATGGTTAATCCTTTACTGAATTCAGAGCACCATGCCTCTCTTTTGGCCACATTTTTCATAAACCTCTTTGGGACATAATAGAGTCAATGAATAAACATTTATTAAACATTTGCTCTGTGCCAGACACTGTAGTAGGTATTGAGAAGACAAAGCCAAATCCAACTACTCCATGTTTGCAAGGCTCTTACAAGAAAAAGTGAGTAGTTTTTAAAATATTTTTCATTGCTGGGTTGATAATTTCTTTCATAGAATTTTGCTGCAGATATGCATGACTTAGTAAGATGTAGTATCCTTCTCTCTATATAAATATCTCCACATACACATCAAAATAAAGAATATGGTGAAATTAAAACTGATTTGAGGAAACTCAACAGGAAACAAAGTTATTTGCACACATAGGAAGCTTAGTCTCATTCTCTTCTGTTGTTTGCCCCAGTGCCCAGTTCCTCCCAGGTGCAGTATGCCCAGTGCCAGATGGATGCTGACCCTGAGATCCCTCCCCCTGATAGAAAGATACCAGAGCTTTATTCTCCTCTAACCCTGGAACCACCTCTACTCTTCCTGGGGTCCATCTTCCCTGTCATTATTTCCCAATACTTTCCAGACCTTGCTACAGTCCCTTCCCAAGCAATACTTGGTCTTTCCATATGCCAAGAACTGAACATAAACATAATCTCTCTTTTGTGTGTTGTGTCCCTTAACTATAATGCAAGCTCAGGGAGACCACGGAGTGCCTTGATTTTCTATTTGTGTCCCCAACATTTAGTGTAGTGCACGTCACATAGCAAACTATTTATTAATAAGTATTTTTCTATCCTGTTCCATTCCAAATTATTTCCTTCCTCCCTCATTCGTTCTCTAATGCTAAACCAAAGAAGTTCATATTGAAAAGTTCAGAGAAGATGAGAAACCTTGATGTATTTTGGTAATTAACCAAGAGACTTTTATGTAGAAGATGGTATTCGATGTGGTGGAAAACTCACCTTTGAGTGATCATTTTAAAGAGCACTATGTTGAAACTAATACTCATGTTTATAGGGATATATATATATGTATATATATATATATATATATACACACAAATATGTACAAATACATTTGTATATGTGCATGTCTATATGTACATGAACATATACACATAAGGCACAGTGCTTTGTACATAGTAAGCACTTAATAAATGCTTTTTTATTCCCTGCTCCATCCATCCATTTATTCATATGCTCTAGTCAATGAACTTGTTGACTGATGTCTCCATAGGAACACTAGCCCATGACTTGCTGATACAGTTTACATGTTTTTCAGCTTCAGAGTTTGAAGAGACCTTAGAGGTTATTAGGTTCAATTCCTTCATTTTGTAGATGAAGAAACTGAGGTCCAAAGTGGTAAGGTGACTTGCTCAGGGTTTTGTAGCTAATAAATGTCTTAGGCAAAATTCAAACCCCAGTTCTTCCTGACTCTAAGCCCAGAACTCCATCCACTATCTCACCTAGCTGTCCCGTTTCTGCCTCCCCTCAACCCCCAAGTACAGTTACTCGTTAAGGAGCTGCTATTCACGCGCATGGCACACACCTGCTGAAACAGAAACATGATATGAATCCATAGCTGAGGCTGGTGGCTGATGAGGGTAAAGCTGGACTTACTGTATAGGCAGTAATGACCCTTCAAGGTGCAGCTGAAGGACAGCTTTGCTACACAACTTCCAGCTGCATCTAGAAACAAATACACACAGAATTAACAAGGAGCCTCTTCCTTCATGGTCAAGTCATGGATGGTTTCAGCGAGATGCCCTCACTGCTTCAAAATGTGCTCTAGCTGCTCCACCTTGATGCTAACACTGAGATAAATCATGGGATAAGCCACAGGATCTTAAAGCTGGATGCTACCTCAGAGATCATGGGGTCCAAATGGCTCCTTTTATGGATGAGGAAACTAAGGCAGAAATGTTCAGTGCTTGCCCAAGGTCGCCCAAGGAGTGACTGACTGAGCTCATTCAGGGTCATCTGGTTTTAAACAAAACTGTTTTTTAAAGAGGCTAGTCTGAAGTAAAGAAGGAGGGAAGGAAGGAAAGAAAGGAAGAAATAAAGAGAAAAGAAGAAAGGAAGGAAGAAAAATAAAAAAGAAGAAAAAGGAAGGAAGAAAAAAGAAAAAGAGGAAATAAGAAAGAGAAATGGAGAAAAGAAGAAAGGAAGAAAGAAAAAGAGACCAGTTTATAACCTCCATTAGATTTTCTAATTGACAGAAGGACAATTAATCTTACTGCCTTCAAGGAAAAATTTCCTAACCATTATAATTGCCAATTCCAGAAACATTTATTAAGTGCTACTTTGTATAAGGCACTGGGGATACAGACAAAAATGAAGAGGGGCTAAACATTCAGTAGTCAATCCTATGTGTTTATTACCACCTACTATATGTCAGGCACTTAGCTAGGTACATAGATACAAAGACAGAAATAGAAGTCTTTGTCCTCAGGGAGTTTACATTCTCCTGGGGGAGTGGAAGATAACTTATATTTATATAGTGCATTAAAAGTCTGCAGAGGATTTTAATTCATCCTTCGGACCACTTGCTAACTTGCAATTGTGTTTACACATTGGAGCTCCAGAGGTCAGCTACTACGCAGTTTGAGTCGGCACTCCTAACATGAGAGTTAACAAATCCCCACCAATGTGTTTCCCATTAACAATCGGCCAATAGACATTATTCACTTTTAGCAAAAAGCATTTACTCAGATGTCACATTAAAAACAGCAGTTCTACATAACCCTGAGGTATGCTATCCTGCACATACATACAGGTCCCATGGAAAGAATGTACATGACTTGCCGTACAATGGAAATGAGGGAGTCGATGTAGCCAAGGCAGTTCATTGCTGTCAGTGCTAGAGGGCCTGGGGGTCGTTTTCATTGCCATCGTTATAATCCATTATCATTACAATGGGTATGTATATAGTGCTTTGCAATTTGCAAAGCACTTTCTCCGGAGATTCTTCGCGTCTCCCCTGGGGTGCAGTGTCTCCGCTGGATTTAGTAGCTACACCAGGGCCTGCCCTTCTCCACAACCTCACTTAAATCCAATTCATGCACAAATCACCTTCGTGATGTCATCGGTCCTCTTCAAGAATAAAAAACAAACCCACCACCTATCTATCTGCCTTCTGGGGAATTATAGACCTCTTTGGGGATTTTCTGAGTTTGTTTTCCTGAAAGTAATGGAGCAGTAATAGAAAATGGATTTATTCTGGTAACTTTTTGGTAACAGATTTGTTCTGTGAAGTTTGGATTCAGTCAAAGGGTCACACTTGAGGACCTAGAGGGCCACATGTGGCCTCAAGGTCACAGGTTCCCTACAGGGTTAGGGTTCAACTATAGCTGATAAATCCCTACCAGTGTACTTTAGATTAACAATCACTTGAGAAATTATTATAAATATAAATAAGAAATCATCTTACTAAGATGAGCATTTACTAAGATTTCAGTAACTATAAAATTTTTCTTCCATGTACATGCAGAAACCTGGGACACCCTATCCCACAAATTCACAGCTTGTCCATGGGAAGAACAGATACCAGTACGGAGCACATGAGGCATTACATGCAGGTGTCACCTGTGGCCAGAGCAATGCCCAGCTCTGGGTGTTGTGGGGCTTAGCAGTATTTTCTCTTAGTAGAGTCCTCACACGGCTCCCTTGGGAAACCATGTCTTTGCTGGGCAAGTTGCTTAGTGAGGTTCCCATGGTCTGCTCCTCTCCATAGTTCAATTTTCAAATGCCAGGGCTAGCTCTCTTTTGAGTTCATAGCCATCTCTTTTCACTGCTGTCTGGGTTCCTAGTCCAGAAAGTTGCTTCTAGACACAAATGATGACCTTTCTTTATCCATGCATATTTGTAGAGCATGCCTCTGCTTCCTCAACTGTGCCTTGATTTTTCTGGAACCAATGACTCGTCAAGATGCTTTAAATGAGATTTTTCCTTCTGGTAAACTACTACAACTTTATGTCATGGCGGAGAAAGACAAAACTCCTTTCCCTTCCTTCCTTTCCTCTGGAGGGTCCCACTCCACACTTGTTCTGAGTCTTGATGACTTTCCAACTCATCAATTAATTGGATCCTATCTTGGAACTGATAAATTCTCTCCAAGCCTTAGCTATTTTCACACCTTAACTTAGCCAATATCAAAGTCTATGTGGCACAGTTCACAAATCATCAAGAAATTAGCTTTCTTCCACAGGACAGGAATCTACTATATCTCATAAGGCTGAAGGTCATACCCTTGCCCTCACTGAGTGAAGAAACGGATATTAAGCTCTTGCTATATACCATGTACTGAGAATAAAAACAGAAAAAAGAGAGTTTAGAGGAAGTCAGCACATACATGTAGTAGTGGTGACCAAGGAAAGGTGTTTGGATGGGCAAAATCATAACATGATAAGTCAGTCATGGAGTAACTGATTCAGGTGACATTTCCAGGAAGGTTAGTGTTGATTGATTATTGCTTCCAGAGCCAGGACTGGCAAAGTACACCAGCATGGCATAGGGTGGAGATGGCTGGGGATCTGTACTACATTAGACGTGGTGCAGGCTCACGATCAAAAGCCTGAGGGAGAATTGATTAGTCAGATGTGGGGCTTGGAGTAAAGGAAAAATGGGTGATGATGGCAAGTGAATAAGATTTCTAAACGACCAAATCTAATGACTTTTCCACAGATCTTATCATTCTTGGCCTCTCTGAAACCTCTGACACGGTTAATTACCTTCTACTAGATATTCTCTTCTCTCTGGGTTTTTCTTTCTTTTTTTTTTTTATCAAGGTCAAGTCTCTCTTGATTGATCTTGATAATATCATGCCCTGTTCTCTCTCTGTTCCCCACCTCGGGTGCTCTCTTTTCTTCTGCCTCTTTACTATCTTTCTTGATGATCTCATCCATGCAAGATAAGGATTAAATCCAATTCTCTCAGGAAAAAGTTCTTTCAATCCTTTCCTCCCTTACCTTTTTTTTTTTTAGCCATCTCAGTTAATAGTCTTTCCTGAATGACTAATAGTTTTCTTACAGATAACTTCACTCAATGTCAGTTACTGTGCAAGATCATTCTTACCTCTTAAATGTATAATAACAGTATCTATAGTTTATGGAAAAGGCCATCAAAGAGTTGATGTTACATGAACCTTCCCTCTATGCACACAAAACATTTCGTTTTAAAAGAGATTGGATTTTTGTGTTGCGGCCTATTTTCAGGAATGCCTGTCATTTGGACTGGTGGAACTTATAACTACCCCATAAGTCATATAATTTTGCAACATGTAAGAATATTCAGCTTTTGTAAATACGAGGGGAGAAACCAATAGGTTTATACCATAGTGCAAGAATTTGCCTCTTTTATTCATCCACTAAAATGGCACATGGAAGGGTTTTTGTCATTCTTCATATGAGGGGGTGTATAGTTGGGTACAATTAAGTCATAAAGGGAAGAACCAGGTTCAGAATTTAGGAGGGGTGATAGGAAAGCTGTGGAAAGAGATAAAGAGTAATGTGAGCTACAAAGGTGACTGAGAAACCTTCACAATGACCATTCCTGCCTGTAATGCACTCCTTCCTCAACTTGGCTTCAAGACGTCTCTCATTCCAAGACGCAGCTGAAGGGCCATTCCCCTGAATGAAGCCTTTCTCACTTGCCTCCAATTGCTACTGCCCTCCCTAACTACCTTGTATTTGTTTGAAGTTACCGCTTTCTATTTATATATATACACGTTTTCTCACTTGTTGGAATGTAAGCAAATTATGAGTGGCTCATTCTTTCATTTTTTGCCTAACCTAGCATCTGGTACACAGTAAGACCTTAATAAATGCCTGTTAATTGATATGTTACCTCTTTTTGTGAGACACAAAATTTTCTGTGACTTTTAAATATGAAAATGGAGAATGTTTCTTATTTTAAATGTCTACACAACCAGAGAAGAAACAAAAACATCATTTCATTTTTGGAAAAGGAACTAAATTTCATCTTTTTTTTTTCTTTTGGGAGGGAGAGGCAATTAGGGATAAGTGACTTGCACATAGCTGCTGTCAAGTTTCTGAAGCTGAATTTGAACTCACATCTACCTGTCTCTAGGGGTGGTGCTCTAACCACTGAACCACTTAGCAGCCCCTAACTAGTTTCATGTTAAACAAATGAACAAACTGACCTTAGATCAGCTCTGCTCAGAAAGCTTCTGCTTGCCTAATAAACACTCGAACAAATGAAGCTGGTTAGCACCCCTGTGATTTATCACCTGAATTAGAGTCCCTACCTAGCCCAATTATGTTACTGTGCACACCAACATCTGCAGACACAAAATAGGCACAAGTTGCACCTAAAACACCCATTATAGAGATATAAAAAGAAATATTTCTAACATTAAATGTGTCATTAAAGAAAACAAAAAGACTACATGCAATTAGCTTCAAGAGATAACAAAAAGCAAAAGAGGCAACAAGAGATGATGGACAAAATCCTGAAATAGGGAATTCAAGAGCTTAGATTCCCAACCCAGCTCTGCCACTAACTAGCCATGTGACTCAGGGAATGTTACTTAACCAAATTTTTTTTCCTATAAAATGAGATAGTTAGAACAAATTATCTCCAAGGTCTCATTAAAGTAAAAAAAAAAAATTCTATAATCAAATGACTCTTGGCATCCTGGAATAGCGCATGGAGCCAGCCAAGAAGACTTGTTTTTAAGTTCTGACTAGCCATACCGGCTGTGGAACCTCTCAGCACCTTTCTAAGTCTCTAAATTGCAGAATAGTTGTGGATCTGCATTGGCAGAAGGACTTTCCTCACTGGGAGTTAAGTACATTAATACAATTACAGGTCTGGACCAAAAAATAAAACGCCATAGTTTTCATTTAACCTCTTGACACTTAAATGAGTGAGAATGTCTCAAATGTTTAAACCAATGGTTCTTTTAATTTTCTTTTGCTGTTACTTAAAGAATGGAAATCAAAATGTAGCCAAGGATGGATAAATAACTGTCATTTAATTGGACAAATGGTTTAAATTAGATTAGAAGGGAGAAAAAGTGATATTAGATATTTGTCTGATGATGGCTTTTGTGAATGAGGTAAAATAAAGCATGATTCTAAATGTCAGTCTTAAATGGTGTTTTCAAAAACTAGACTTGTACTTAGGGCATTCACACTCTTCTGGGGATTGAGAGGGGGAGAAGAACAAGGAGAAATGGAAGGTGACAGCTGTGTGATTCAATTCTGCGTGACTCGAAATGGTGTTTTCATTGTAGAGTCAACCCTTCACCTGATCCAAATCATACATAAATGTTTGACAAAGTCTAGAAAACAGAAAGAGTCATGCTGTTGGTCTTGATGAGGGGGAACCTTTCTCTGGCTCCAGATCATAAACAGCTTCTAGTCTGATGGTTGAAACAGCCTTAGGAACCTTGATGGGATACCTGCCCAAGAAACAACAGGGCTATTTCTTATATAATTTAAACAGAACATGGAGACGGGAGAGCTGGCAGATGGGAGAATTAGGATAATTATAGAAAATGGATCTGTCTCTTGTTAACTTCCAAATGAAATTTTAGTAAAGGAGAAGACTAAACCTGTTATTTCATTGACATCGGAGACTCTCAGATGAGGAAACTCCCTTTGCCAATTCAGGTGGGCTTCTTCTCTACAATTTGGTCTTAGAGGGCTATCTTAGAGAACACTGGGAGGTTCAGTGACCCATCTAGGATCCCAGAGCCTGTAATTTTTAAGAAGCAGGTTTTGAATGCAGGTCTTTCTGGTCCTTTTACCAACGATCACTAAACTATAGGCCAATTGACTTTTACAGCAACCTAGTCTTGAAAAGCTTGAGGAAAGTCAGTCTGAGAAAGAAATATTCTTCTCATGAGAGTGAGAGAGAGAGAGAGAGAGAGGGAAATCATTCCATTTTCATTGGTGGTGTCCCAGAATCTCTGATTAGTCTATGGTTGGTATGGATTATCCAACTAGACCACATGTCAAGCAAGGTGCAATTGTCAATAAACTAGATGGGGAGATTGTGTGATCTTCAGCCAGTCACTTAAGTGTTTAAAGCATCAGTTTCCTCATCTATAAAATGAATATAATAATAGTACCTATCTCATAGAGTTGTAGGGATCAAATAAGATAATGTGCGGAAGCACTTTGCAAACGTTAAACTCCAATAGAAGTGTTAGTGGGGAGCTGGTAAGGACATCTTTCATGGTCAATCTCAACATTAGAGCATCAAAGTCCAGGAACTTGGAGTTTTTCCCACTTGCTTCTTGAGGAAAGCCATGGGATGGACAGGTTGATACCTTCTCTTGCTGGTTCAGAATTCAGGTGATCACAGGGTTCTTCCCAAGTAGTCATGGCAGTCTTTAAGACATGTCCATTGACTTTGCATCTTATGTCTACCTTTTCAACATTGGGCAAGTATGAAAGGATTCACCCTGAGGAATATAGTATTTCTCTTTTACTAGGAATAGCAAATTGCCCAAGGATAGTGCCCAATTCTGTAGCCAGGTCCTCTAAAGTCTTCCTACTCTTCCTGTTAAGTTCCATGCTCCTATCTTGTCACCTTTACTTCCTGAGGCACCCCCCTCCCCCAGCTGTGTGGGTGGAACCTGAGTGTGTCAGCTATGATCGTGGAACCACACAAGGAGCTACCCCAATATTTTGGAAATTGTGTTCTTCAAAACAGATCTCCTACTTATGAACAGAGAAAAGAGGAAAGATGGGAAGTGAGCTAATTTACGTTCTATAGACAGCAGATGATTAAACAAGGGCAAAGATACAGCAGAAGTTGTGTGTTTTCTTAAGGGTTCGAGTCACCTGAAATCTCTAAATTAGATACAGAAGGCAAGCTTCACCATGGGGGTTCCTTGCTGAGTTCTTTCTAAGGCTTTTGTAGATTAATTTTGATCTTCACAATTCCATAGAGATGGTGGCAGCATAATGCATGAGGCAGGGGTAGGGGCATTAAGTATAAGGCACTGGGGTTCCAATCCTGCCTTTGATGTTGTGTGACCCTTGTGTGAGTCTCAGACAACGGAAGACTTCTATGCTAAGTTGAATGAATGAACGACAAGAAGAAACTCTAATAAGCACTTCCTTTGTTCCAGGTAAGGTGCTAAGCTTACATTCCAAGACAATTCCTATGGGGGATAGGAAAGCAGGTGTTGTTCAGGAAGTGATGAACTGGCCTAGTTCCACACAGTGTAAAGTGAAAGCCCAGGACCACAAGGCAGGAGCCCTCAGTCCACTGTGAGGAGGAAGAGGGGCACAGTTGCAATGGGCATATATGGAGGAGACTCCCATTCCAGTGAAATTAGCAGGTATTAATGTGGGCTGACTTAGTAGTTTAATGTATTTAATTCCCCTTTCAAACCAATAATGGACCAAAAATGAATGTACATGCTCTGAAAATGATAGCTCTGTTGGGAATTGACTCCATAAGATCTTAATGTCTCTTACTGCTCCGGTGATTTCTCCCTGCCCTTCTCCCTTGCTTGCCACAGTGGGTCTCACAAAATTCCAGGAATATCCTGAAGTGGTATGGGTGATACTTTGGAGTACAGCCCACCAGGGCCATGCTCATTTGAAAGCCTTCTTTCTTATTACAGACATGATCCCTAAACCTCACCAAAGAGATACAAGCTATATATCCTAAAGGCAAAAGATAGAAAAGAATCCAAAGTAAGTTCAGAAATCACCTTGGAATGTATTCCCAGGTGCTGGTATAGACTAGAGATAGGAAAATAGTTTGGGAATTCCTTAGGAATCCAGAATCAAATGCATCTTTATGTATTTTTATATGGTAGAAAAGTATTTGATTTCTGTAGACTCTCCCCGAGTCACTTTTGGTCCCACTGAATTAGGAGAATCCCATATGTTATAAATAAGCACCTATCTTGAAGCAAGCTGAAATTTACCTAAAGCTGTGAAGTGGCAGCAGACCCAGCAGGAAGACCATGCTCCCCTCCACGCACTATTCCATAAGCTACCAGTTACTGCTCACTCCTGTAAAACCAGCAGCCAGAGAGGGGGCAATGAAAATTCTAGGAAATTTTATCTGATGCCCTGGAGATGTGCTTTGTTTACATTTCTTCCAAAGAAAGAATGAAGACTCTCGGGCTGTGTGGCAGCCTATCAGTCCATCGTACAGTATCTCCTTACTATTATAGCCTAGGAGTTTCTGGACAAGCCCTTATACATGGTGGTCACTAGAATAGCATGACAGATCAGTTGTCTCAATATTTACTTCAGAAGCAGATAGAAAAGAATTGAAAGAAACATTCCAATTCTTCCAATGCTGCCACTGACGTCGTCAATGTGACGATCTGAAGAATGGGTCTGACACAGCTGCTAGAGGAGTTCCCTAAAGACGTCTGTCAGGGGACAAGATCTCTTTCCCTGGAAGCGACATGATTTAGAAGTGGAGGACCTGGATCTGTCTCATGGCTCTGGGCAAGTCACTCTCTGCAACTCAGTTTTCTTATCTGTGGAATGAGGGTATTAGGCTCTAATTGCCCTTTCACTTCTACGTGTAGCAGTCTATGAACTTCACCTTCATCGACCTCAGTTTCTTTATTCCGAAAACAGGGATGAATGAATAAAAGACATTGATTAAGTTTTTAGTCTGTGCTCAGTCATGTGCAAGTATTAGGCTAATAACAAGCTATTAGATGAGAATAACTATAGATCATAATAGTTTCCACAAGTTGCTTCAATTCTAATGTGGGGAGACAACAGATACAAGGGAAAGGGGGCCAGGAAAGGGCACTTTGGTTGTAGAAGTTCCCGGATGGTGAGTGGCGCTTCTGGGCCATCAATCATCATGCCCTTTCCAGAAGTAGCATGGATGTGGTTATTAATCCCAGAGAGGTAGAAATCTGGGGATAGGGAGGGACTATTTGGATTATCAGCCTTAAATTTTTGTTAACTTTGCAAACCTTAATGTGCTACAAAATTATGGGCTTCTATTATTATTTCCTAGGACTGTGGCTGAGTGTGACAAAATGAAGGCTACCTTGCCTGATTCATTTGATGCCCTGACACCTTGAGTAGTATTGCCTTCATAGCTCTCTTAATCACTTATTTGTTTTATTGAGAACCTGAAATTAAACTGGGATAAATGTAAAGTCTAACATGGGTTCAAACAATCAAATTTCTAAAGAAAATATGGGGGAGACTTGGCTTGTTGTTGATCTGATAAAGATCTGGAGGTCTCAGTGGACTGGAAGTTCCATGTTAGTCTACTGTGATGATGGCAGCAATGAAAGAGAAGGAAATGCTGGGTACTGTTGAGGGCCAGGGTGGAGTGCTATTGACAAGATCAGGAAAGACCTTCGGGGAAACTGTTCTTGGAGACTGTGCTCACTATCATCTGGAATGGCTCTCCATGCCCCCCAGATGTTGCTGTCTCTGAGACAAATGTGGGAACCACAGAAAACAAGGGATATGTAAAAAAAAAATCCTCTGGGTTAATAGCCTTTAAAGACAATAAGGCTGGCCAAATCACTGGGACAAGAGACGAGCAGCATGTCACGTAGACTTGGAGACTCTGTCTATATAAACCCTAACCCTCAGATCAATAAACGGAACTGGTCTATCTTTTCGTGCTTCCCATGATTCTTTTCTTTCAACCACATCACTGAGCCATGTAGGGACGTGGGCTGTCCAGTACAGGGTACATTAAAACAGGCATGTTTTAGTGAGGTGAAAGCTCTTTTATATTCTGCATCAGTCAGACTATAGATGAGACTGTGTTCATTTCTGGGCAATGTATGTTAGATAAGTCATCACTAAGCTATGGAGCATTCAAAAGAGGCCAACAAGGATGGTAAAAGACTTTGAGTTTATGCTCCAAAAGGACTGGCTGAAGACTGTGGGAATTGTTTAGTCCAAGAAAGAGAAAAGTTGGGGAAGTTTCATCTCTAAATTTAGGTCTTGTCACATAGAAAAGGGCTAAGATTTGTTCAAGTTGGTACAAAAGGGCAATCCTACAGGGAATGATATGTTTGGAGGTAAAACTTTCTAATGGTTATAGCCATCCATCTCCCAAAGGGAACTGGGCTGCTTTAGGAGGTTTGGGGGTTGCTTGTCAATGGAGGTCTTTGAGCAAAGGTTGCTATGTCTAATATGACATAGAGAGAATTAATTTCTGGGTGTGGGTTTTCCAGGATTTTCCAGGATTGCCAAATTTGAAATTCAGTGATGCTGGATTATTTTCCATGATTAGGATACCAGATCATGAACAGCAGTGACTGTGTTGCTTTTGTATTTGTATCTCTAATGCTTAGCTTTGTGCCTAGCACATAGCACACGCTAAATAAGGATTTATTCACTAATTATAGGATTTGTATATATATATCTCCCTCTTGACTATCAGTTCCACCATGCCAAGGATGGTGACATAAAAACTTTACCCCTTCCCCTAGTGCCTAATGCAGTGTTCTGTACACAGTAGGTTCTTCAAAATGCTTAATCTGATCATTAATGGAATGAAATGAACATATGTGGAGCATGATTTGATTTATGCAATTTACTCATGATCAAGGGAGAAAAATTGATTTGGAAGCAGTCTTTAGTCTCAACAAAGATGGCATTTAAATAGAACTTTCCATCTTTTTTGCTCCCCATGAAATGTACATGAGAAGAGTGGTATAGGTCCTGTGAACCCTGAAGAGGGGACTGAGGCTCAGAGACTTTTAATACCTGGTCCATAGTCACGAAGCTAATAGATATTAGAGGTGAGATTCAAACTCATGTCTTTCCAGACTTTAAATCTAGGGCCCTTTCCACTATAATAATTCACCTCTCAGGGAAACAGAATCTCTCTAGGCAGAAAGTAGAAGGGGCTCCTTTTATTTGGTTGCCTATTTTCTTGATGGAAAGACACAAGAAGGCAATGTAAATATTGATTGTAGAGTACTCTGTAGTTAGTAGAATTTCTTGGGTTCTATTAAAGGAGCAGAAAATTAAGGTAATGTATCATCTATAAAACAAGAGTTTGGGGATTGAATTATATCCATGGAAGTTCTCCTCTAATGTCTCATCAGGGCCTGAAGGTAACTTTGGATTCTCAAAATCTAGGCACCACAGAGGGCAAGCTCAGCTGGGTCTTGAGGGAGAATGACTTTAATTGTAGGCCCAGTGGTACATTATGTCTGTCACCTAAGGACCAGACTCACCACTAGGTTGGTCACAGAGTGACAGTGCTTTTGGTTCATAGGATCCCACAAAGAACATTGGAAGGAGCTGTAACAGCAAGTACCCTGGCATACCCAGAATGGCTGCTAGCACAGGTCCTTACATCTGCTTTACTAGGAAAGATAGTTGTTTAAGGGGATCAACAGTCTTTTTAAATTATATTTACTAGTTCAGAGGAAAAGTCAACACACTAAACTTCAGAGAAAATAAATATAGAGAAAATATAAGCAGAGAAACAAAGACCAACAGACAGGGCTCCACTGCCTGAATCAAAGCAATCTTGCTATACACTTTATATACATCCCTGGATCAAGAGAGCCTTTACATCTGAAAATCAGGGAACTCTGAACATATGGTCACTCAGTGTCTCAACCAGGGAATCACAAGGTCCTTCTCATAAGTGAGCCCCCAAAGCAAAATACCGACACAGAATATATATACATTTCTCAGAGCCAGAAGGCATCACAACCCTTGTGAATCAATGCCTAGTTAGAAATTAGCAATAGGTGTGAAAGTCTTCGTACAAGCAAGCTTCCCCTAAGTAAGCTTCCCTTAATGGGCTCCACATGAGGCTCATTACTAGGTGGGGAAGATCTTATATTCCATTAATATTACAGGGGTTGAGATCTGTGTAAGTGGAAAGACCTTTTCTTGAAGAAATAATGAAGTCAGATCTTTATTTTTTTTTTGTAACAACTTAAAGGACTGTATAAATGTTGTTGTGGTTCAGTTGTGTCTGACTCTTTGCGTCTGCATTTGCGGTTTTCTTGACAAAGAATACTGGAATGGTTTGCCATTTCCTTTTCCAGCTCATTTTATAGATGACTAGACTGAGGCAGAGTTAAGTGACTTGCCCAGGGTCACATAGCTAATCAGTGTTTGTGACCTCAGGTCTTTCTGACTCCAGGTTAAGCACTCTATCCACTGTGCCACCTAACTGTCCCAATTATTTTAGTTATTAGTAATTCAAAGGTAAATAGTACTTTATACTTTTCAAAGAAATTCAATGTAAAGAAAGTGAGCTTGGTTTCATACAAGTAGAGGCAATGGTAGGACATGTCTAAAAGAGTGCAGGTGGACATGTCTAACAGGAAGTTAGATTTGTGGGACTGAAGGTCAGGACAAAAAGAAGGTTGGTGATGTAGTGCACAGGGCTCATCTGCAGATAGCTACCACGTGAAAGCATAATCATGAAAAGTTTTCTTAGGGAGAGACTGTCTTGAGCAAACAGCCAAGGGCTGAGAGCTTAGCCTTGTGGTCCCCCCATTTAGGGAGTTGGGTAAAAACCAAAAGCGTGAGGGAACAGAGAGCTAAGGGAATGACTAGGACATGTCATTTGATTGAAACCAAGAGATCAAAGAGTTCCAAGAAGAAAGAGGTGGCTAGCCATGCCAAATTCTGCAGAGGGATCAATGATGATGAGGTCATGCTGTTGGATTGGATGATTAGGATGTTACTGAAGTCTTAGAGCAGACCAGATTCAGGCTAGTGGTGGGGCTGGAAGTCAGCTTGTAAAGGACTGATTTAAATTGGTATTACAAATATAGAAATCAGAACTTGTGAGGATTCAAGTAGAGAAAAGGAGAGAAATAGGATAATGATATATATCTTCATCTCTAATACACAGTCTAAAGCTGTCATTAAGTTCTGCTACAAAGGCAAGTATAGACAAAATTCCTTTCAAGTGAACAGTATGTCTTTTGAGAGACAGAAAACCAAGTTATGGGATCACTTTGACTTCAAATTCTAGATGTAACTGGAGCACTAAACAAAAAATCAGTCAGGTCATTAATTGACAAGTCCTTATTAAGCCCTTACTGTGTGCCAGACCCCTCCTAATAGCAGGAATATCTTCTCTATCTGGCGTAGGGCTGTGATACCTGGCTTGCTGGAGTTGTTTCACTAAACAATTCAGCAGACATCTATGGAGGGCCTTCTAAGGGTCTCTAGACTGGGTGCTGGGGAAACAAGGACATGAAAAAACTAAAGCATCTCCGAATCTCAAGGAGCTTATGTTCTAAAGATAGAACCCAACATGGACACAAGTAAGTAAAGAGAAAGCATTTGCAAAAGAATAAAAAATAATTTTAGGAGGGAAAAAGCATTAATGCATAGGAGATAAAAAGGTATCCCATAGGAAGATCACTTGAGCTGTTTTTGGAAGGAGTCAGGGATTCTGTGACTCAAAGGTGAAGACATGGGGAATTCTGGACAGGAGATGGGATGCTCTTGATGGGGAACAGCTAATGGACTAGTTTGACTGAGACAGAAGGTTAATGAAAAGAGCTTAGGATGAAGTGAGTTTAGCAGGGTAAAGGGGAGTCATATTGTGGAAGGCTTTACATGCCAGTCTAAGCATTTTGCTTTGGATCCTAGAAGAGTAGCCAGTGAAGAATATTAATTGCAGTAGTGACATAGCAGATCTGTGATGTAGCAATCTAAATGTGTCAGCTATCTGGAGGATGGATCAGAAGGGAGAGATTGAACACGCAGATCATTGAGGATGCTATCACAAGAGTCCTCTCATGCCATCCATAAGTATATCTGCATTTCATGGTACTAGAGTATCCCAAACAACAAGGTTCTGGAATGGAGCCAATCGCTCAGCAATGCCTAACGTAACTAAGAGAAATACACTGACTTGGACATCTATGGAAAAAGGCTGACAAGAGTCGGCCCCAACAGCTGCTGCCTGGGGGGCTGACCTGGGGTCATTGGATGTGGGTGGGCTGGATCCCTTCTTTAAAGACACAATGAAAGACAATTTCAAAAGAAGTGACATTGCTGGATTCGTTCTGCAGGGAAATCACAGCTGTGAGCAGCCCGGGCTGGGGTGTGATAGTCAGATAATGATTTTCATGGCACAGTCACCAAGTAGAAGCCCAACGCTGCCAAATCCCACATACAGCGACTTGAATCACAGAATTCAGGACAACTGATGGCTGCGTCAACCTTTTCAGTCCCACACAAAGAAAGCTGGCAATCTCCATCAACCGTCCATCTCTGGATGTGGATCAATGTGCAAATAATAAAGCATCTGCAATTTTGTCTGGGCAGGCAACTCCCTATGTGGGAAGTGTCTTCACTAAGGTAGATTGCAACCCACAAACTAATAGAAACTTCAGGATATTGCTTGAGGCACATAGAGGGTAAGGATCTTGCTCATAGTCATAGTTATTAATTGTCAGAGGTGTATTTGAAGACCAATCTTTCCTGACACCAAGCCCAGTACTATAGCTGCTACATCATACACCACACACACACGTACACACACACACACACACACACACACACCCTACCTACCAGGCAGTTAGAGGTTAGTCACTCTTACTAAGCTCTGAGCACCTTGAAGATACGTGGAACTTTCCTTACAGCAGATAAATAACGAACAAAATGGGTTAGTCCTATAATCCTAGAACCTAGTTCAAGGTGGTCTTGAACAACTGATCAATGGAAGTTGTCCATTTTACTTTCAGTTGTCCTTCTAGTGTATTGTGACTTGCATTAGCACTGACTTCAGTGGTACTGTACAGGGGTACTGTAGCTAGAGTGCTGGACTTGGAGGCAGGAAGACCCAACTTCAAAACTTGCCTCAGACATTTACTGACTGTGTGACCCTGGACAAGTCACTTAGCTTATCTCTTTCTCAATGTGTTCATTTGTAAAATGAGGGGAGTTGCATTTGATGGCCTACAAGGTCTTTCTCACCTCTAAATCTATGATTATATAACTATTATAGATCCTTTCAGTTCTATAAAGCTCTGTTTGCATCAATGTAATTTCTAAAGCTACCTCTAATTTAAGAGGTCATGGACCAGATATTTACAAATGAGATGTACCTTTAATAGGACTAGTCTCCCAAAAAGGAAACTGAAATCATAACCATAAATTCACAGAAAATTGATATTAATCTAATACTGTCAAATGGTGATTGAATTGACTAAAAGATACAGGGACAATTTCATTTGTTTAAGCTCCACAGCAATAACTTGTCCATTTGAGTCACGTTCAGGAATTCTGTTTTTAGATTAAGTGTTAGGGGTGGGATGGGGCCAGTTGGGGAAGGAGGAGCAGAATATCCACATGCCCGAGGATCACAGTTTCCTGTCATTCTGGTATCCTCTCTAAGAGCATGGAGAAGTAGCCCTAGGATTGGTACAGGGCTTGGTGGAGGATGGAAATGAGAAAGCAGTGTCAGCATTGAGGGATTGGGTGTGTGCAAGAGCATTGAATGGGAAAGAGTGAAGAGAAGAGGAGACAATCCGTTAAGATAAAACCTTGTAGAGCCTCTTGTCTGAACAGGAATAAGCTGAGCTATCAAGAAGGGAATGAGTGTGGATGGAGGGGAGCACATGATTACTGAGGGCATAAGGCATGGATGACTAGGAGGGATAGTAACCTAAGTCACAACTAGCATGAGACAAGTGGGACTTTGTCCCAGGTTGCTCACAGTGGAGGGAAGGTGGGGAATATTCCTCTTCATGGCAACCAAAGAGTTCCCCTTGTGTCTCCTGGTTCACATCACCACATGATTCAATGATCTACGTCTATTACACCCAAGTCCCATAGCAATCTATCTGTTAGGCCTCTTTTTCTCCCCCAACAAAACCCTTGTGTGGAGTTTCTAGGAGATAGACTGACCTGTTATTTATTTTTTGGGATCCATCTTTCCTCCCTCCGATTGTTTTAGTCTCAGACGAAACAATTCTGACTTGTAGCCTCTGAGAAAGCTTCCCGACCTAGTGTCATGAATCTCCACTCCATGACCTCCTTCTAATCTCACAGAATGAGCATTTCTATAAACATAGTACAATTCCATAAGTAAGGGAGCATAGAGAAAGTAACGGTGGATTGTCTACAGGTGGCCCTCCAGAGTGCTCTCTAGGTCCAGGAGGTTTTGATGTCTACATTACCGAACATCCACTGGATCAGAAAACCAGATGTCACCCAAAGCAAACATACTTTGCACCTGAATTTCAGCAGTAGTAACTCCTTACGATCACGGTAGATCTGATTTAGGTCTGGGTAGGGGGAGGTTCCTGAAATTTCACTCCTTTCCTAATTCAGGGCATTGTGGGGTTGCAATGCTTAAGTATAATTTAATTTAATTTTAATTTTAATCTTCCCCACAAGACTGAAAGTCAATAAGTCCCTCTCCACCTTTCCAGATTTACAGCTGGGTGAGAGTCCAGAATAACTGAGCACATAATTCTACATGCTGGGTTTTTTAAACATAGGTTGCAGGAAAAAGAAACCAAAGGATAGAGAGAGTTTGAGTAATCTACAGAAACGGGGGCACCAGAAAATAAGACAGCGAACTCTCAAGAGACTGGGAGAGTAGGAAAGTGTCCTTCAAGGGTCAGAACAAAGCATTGCCAGTGATTGCTATGAATTCAATTTATATAGATCCATACACACTCAGATCATATATATCTATACATAATATGTGTGTATGCAGACACACACATACACACACACCACAGTTGTCATGTAATATATCCTTCCCCTTGGCATTTCCTTCCAAACTAAGTGTTAGGTCCTCAAGGACAGGGGTTGTTTGCTTGCTGTTTTTGAATTTCTAGCATCTTGTGACATATAAGAGGTAATAGATAGATGATGGTTAGATTATATTTATTGTGTTCACTTTGTGCCAGGCACTATATTTCTAACGGCAAAGCAGAAAGTCCATGCCCCCAATCTATCAGGGGAAGATAATACATAAATAGAATTTAGGATGGCAGAGGAGTTGCAGGGCAAAAGTACCTGTGTTGGGGTGGGGGACAATAAGAAACTTACACCTCTGCCACATCTCACTTATCAGATTGGCTAACATGATAAAATAGAAAGATGATAAATGTTGGAGATATGGGAGAGTTGGAACACTAATTCATTGTTGGTGGAACTGTGAGCTGATCCAACCATTCTGGAGAGCAATTTGTAATAAGAGTTATAGAAATTTGCATACCCTTTGACCCAGCAATATCACTTCTAGGACTGTATCCCCAAGAGATCATAAAAATGGGAGAGGGTCCCACATGTACAAAAATATTTCTAGCAGCTCTCTTTGTGGTGGCCAAGAACTGGAAATCGAGGGGATACTCATCAATTGAGGAATGTCTGAACAAGTTGTAGTATATAAATGTAATGGAATACTATTGTGCTATAATAAATGATGAACAGGCAGACTTAAGAAAAACCTGGAAAGATGTATATGAACTGATGCTGAGAAAAATGAGCAGAACCAGGAGAATATGATACCCAGTAACAGCCACAGGATAAGAGAACTGTTTCTGACAGACTTAGCCCTTCACAGCAAAGCAAGGACCCAAAACATTCCCAAAGAACTCTTGATGCAAAATGCCGTCCACATCCAAAGAAAGAACTATGGAGTCAGAATGCAAAATGAGGCAGACTATTTTCTCTTGTGTAATGTTTTGTTTCATTTTTTCTCATAGTTTCTCCCATTTGCTTTAATTCTCCTATGCAACATGACTAATGTGAAAATGTGTTTAATAAGAATATATGTGTAGAAGCCATTGTGGGGAGGGAGGAGGGAGGGAAGGGAGAATATTTAAAACTTATGGAAATGATTGTTGAAAACTGAAAACAAGTTAATTTTTTTAAAAAGTTGGTGAATTTTAACCAATTTTGTTATAACTATTAAAGAATATAAAGATTTAAAAACAAAGAAACTTATACCTCTGAATAAATGAGTCGAGAGAAGGCAGGAAAATGCAAATTAATTGTAATAATAAGCATGATAGGAACTGTAAGAACCTATGGAGCCTCTTACCCCCTGCCACCGAATGGAAGCAGGTAGGTCTACATATTGCTACCCTACATAAATTCATGTCTCCTTTATACATTTCCTTTCTCTCATTAATCCTACAAATATGAAACCGGGGAAAGAAAGAGACCTGTATTATTGGCTCAGAGTCTATGAAGCTTACTACATAGAACTTACATGACCCCTCGAGGCTTACGTCTGTCACAGACGAGTGCGCGCCATGAAAGCTGCACATTCCAACATATGGCCTATTCTGCTCCAATGAGTATTGCAGAATGGCAGGGCATCAGCCTAGATTATTCCAATGGTGTCCAACTCAAATAGAAATGGATCCTGTAGGGCTGTATGCCACACATTAACATTATCTATGTTGTATTATATTTTTTACTTATTTTGTTAAACATTTCCCATTTACATTTTAATAAAAAGCTCAGGATTTTTCAGACAGAGAGTTTGATGCTTCTGGCCTCAGAGACATAAAAAATCTCTCAGTACATGATGTTTTCTCCTGTGGATAGACAGAAATGCAAAATTCATATGCTAGAAATGTGACTGTCTTCCATTTTTTAGTGTCTCTAGCCTCATCATACCACTGTCCCCGCCAACCTTTCCCCAGCTTCAGTGCCTTCCTCACCAAGGTTACTTTTGTATGTGTCTTGTATATATGCACACATCCATCAATCAATTGATCAATCATCAAACATTTAATAATCACCTACTGTGTGCCAGGCACTGTGATATGTGCTGGGGATACAAATAAGAAAAAAGAAAGCAATCTCTCCTCAGAAAGAGCTTGCAATCTAATGAGAAAGACAAGAAATGCATATATAGTTATACATAGGATAATTACAAACAAATATGAAAATATACAGAAGGATTAAGTACAAGACTGGGAGGGAGGGGAGCTAAAAGCTGGGGCAGGGTTCAGGAAAGGTTTCATGGAGAAGGAAGTGGGGCTTAAGTTTCAGATTGTTGGGAGATACGAATTCTATGAGGTGTGGGTGAGGAGGGAGTGTATTCCAGGCATGGGGGATGCTTAGTACAAAGGCACACAGATGGGAGATAAGGAACAAAGAGAAGACCCAGTTTGGCTGGATCACAGAATGTGAACGAGAAATGTATATTGAAACTGGAAAGATAGGTTGGGACCAAGTTATTAAGGGCTTTAAGTATCAGACAGGAGTTTATAGCTGATCCGACTGGGAAGAGAAGACCATTAGAGTTGATTGAATAGGAGAGTAACATGGTCAGGTCTGTGCCTAAGAAAAATCACTTTGGCAGCTGTGGGGAGGGTGGATCAGATTGAGGAGAGGTGAGGTTGGGCTAAAAAATTAGGGCTATCTGGATGAGAATCTGAGCTAAAGTGGTATCTGTGTGTGAGCTAAGGCCAGATGTGAGCAGGGTCACGGAGGGAGAAATGGCAAGATTTGGAAATTGGTTGGAAATGTGGGGTGAGGAGATGGAAAGGTTGAAGAGAATGATGAAGTTATAAGCTTGGGAAACTGAACGGAGTCTCCCCGCAATGAAATGTAAGTTCTTTGAGATCCTGAGGGAGGGTTTCACTTTTGTTCTTGTAGCACATAGTAGGCACTTAATGCTTATTAGGACTCCCCCAAGATGGATGGTAAATTTTGACTGTTGTTTCTCTTGGGACTTGTTAAGAGGCTGAGGAAAGAAAGAAGAAGATACACTCACGATGGAATTTGACCTTTTAATCTGGATCTTTCCATCTCCTCTCTTCTGGCTGCAAAAGTTCATTCCACCAAGAATACCAACACTTTTCTTGGTATCACTGAGAACACTCGTCTAATCAATCCTGTTTTAACCTATGAGTTTCTTGGCTCCCAGAGAAGCCAAGTAGGAAGTGATAGAGTGGGGAATAAAACACAAGGTCCCCTTTCTCCAGCATGTCTTCCACTGTCTTAGTCACAGCAAAACTAGTTGAACTCTAGAGATCGGTGCTCACAAACTTCGTATTTGTTTCCTTGAGTTGTAAGACGGAAGGAAGTCAATAACATAAAGAAAGGTCCCAAATGTAACAAATACATTAACATATACAAATACATAGCAAATACATACAAACAAGCATTTTTTTTATGATAGTAAAGAAGAGGAAACAAAGAGAAGAATCTTTTCTTCTATCTCATCCCCAAACCCTAACCTCTGTGCTTCTCAGCACCTTGAAAATTGCTGTTTCCTCCTGCTTAATTGTATCCTGTCAGGGCAAAAGGAACATCATTAAACTACTTCTCATTGAAGTGTCAGTGACTCTACAGGTTACCTCCTCCCAGGAAAGTTTTCATTTTTAAATAGAATGACAAGGACAAAAGGAAAGGTGATCACAAAGGAATTAACTACTGAAGGAATCCTAAGATTTAGCAACAGGCCAAGCAGGGGAGAGATTCAGGGGCAATATTTCCAGGTAATTTTTGACTGGATCATAATTGATACTTAGACTTCATTACTTTCTCCACTGACTTGTCAGACAAGCCAAGTCCAATCTTGTTTACAGAGGTCTGTAAAGTGAACACCTAACATCCCCAGAAGTTGCTTGTTGTAGTTATTCAGTTGTGTTTGACTCTCCATGACTCCATTGGGGTTTTCTTGGCAGAAATACTGGAGTGGTTTGCCATTTCCTTCTCCAACTCATTTTACAGATGAGGAAATTGAGGCAAATTGGGTTAAGTAATTTCCCCAGGATCACACAGTTAGTAAATGTCTGAGACTACATGTGAACACAGAAAGATGAGTCTTCCTGACTCCAGTGCTCTACCCACTGTGCCGCATAACTACTTCTAGGTCACTTCTACAGAGCATGAAATCTCACCCAAGATTTTTGCTGGTCTTGTTTTCATCTTTCCATCTAACACTCCCTTCCTTCTGCTCAGTGTATATTGGTATTTATATGTTACCTCCTCCATTAGCATGTAAGGTCCTTGAGGGAGGGTTTTTTTTTTTTGCTTTTCCTTTGTATCCCCAGTGTTTTTGCAAAGTAGTGGAGTGTAGAAAGCACTTGTGAAATGCTTGTTGATTGTCTGTAATGGCAGGGAAGTAGAACTAGAAGAAACCAAGAGGTTTAACAATAAAAGTTTAAAACCCCTACCCTAGAGAGTTACATGGAAGCCAATGTTTGGATTTTGTTTCCTGTTTTCAAAGGACATTTTCTTGGTGAGATTCCTTGAAAGCCCCTCACCAGTCCTTCAAAGATCCAAGTTTTCATGAGTATATGTGTTTCTTTCATTCACACAGATGTTAATTCCTGGGCATCTCGGTTGATAGTCAATATGAATTTCATTGACTTAAAAAAAAATTTGACCACTCAAAAGTTCTTGTGATGAATCAGTACTTAGCTTGGCTGGTCCTAGGGCCACAGCCCATCTCCAGACCAGGAACAAAAGACTTCTTTTAGAAAGACCTGCCAGAGTGGATATTCCACTGTGATGGCTTTCAGCAATTCAGGATAACCTTTGTCTCACAATAAGACATCAAAGGAAGATATTAATGAAGGATCCCTTAAAATAGTAATTTCAAAATACATCATGTATGAGTAACTGTAGATCTTATCAAGGCCAATTTTGATGAATTAAATGGAAATGAATTTGGAACACATGGATTAAATTGATCTTAAACTGTGTTTAGGTTCAAAAAGGAAGAAAAGCTATGTTTGGCTTTATAGCACTTGGGGATTTCTTCAACCCTGAATGTTTGAAAGGAAGTATGCAAAGAGAATTTAAAATGGGTTCTCTTACTTTCAATATTATGACATTGTAGTTTACATCAGACATACTAATTAGAGAATTCTTTGCCCAAAGCAGGTGGTGTGAGGCAGCCTTGGGAACTCCCTGAGGTTTGTGTGCCTCTGTTCCGAATGAAACCTGTGACCTTAATGGAGCTGCTGGACCGAAGGTCAAAATCAGATTAATCTTCCTTGTGTTGCATAAAGTCAAAACATTGTAATGGGTGAGATATTGTAGTACAGTAGAAAGAGTTAGGGTTCAATCCCAGCACTGTTTGTGTTCTGTGCTGCACTGGACAAGTCACTAAAATTCTCTGAGCTTCAGTTTACTTATATAAAAGAAAGAGGAGGTGAGATAGATTTTTGGACATGTCCAGGATGGGAATTTGTTTTATGGACTATGCATAATTATTATGAGGGTTTTCTTTTGATTTCTTTTTAAATGCCCAGTTTGGGAATTATTAGGAGGGCAAGATAATAGATTCTTGTAAAAATTAATAAATGTATTTTTTAAAGAAGACCCAAAAGAAAACTAGGAAGAAGAATATGAGTCTTTTGAGTGTCTTCACAATTGGATCATCACCAACATGGGTTTCTTTGATGTGTACTGTTTCTTCTTGATTAAATTGAAATGTTTTCTTTGATTGTATCTTTTAAAGTGCCAGGTACACTTCCTCCTATAACACAATGAATATTGAAATATTCAAGATCAAACATGGTAGGTCCATTTTATCAATACTGAGGGAAAAATTACCATAAAAAAAAACAAAAAAGAAGTGGGTTGGGTTGGTCTAGGTGAACTCCAAAGTCTCTTCCATTTCAAAATCTAAGATTCTTTGAAATCAGATTGTAGAATATAAAATTAGGAATGTCTGGAAAAAAACCCTTGTGAAATCATATGATTGTAAATTTAGCACTAGAAGGGACCATTATGGTCACTTATTCCAATGCCCTCATTTTTACAGAGGAAGAAATTGAAGTCCAAAGAGGTGAGGTAACTGTTGAACTCTCAATCCAGCAAGTTCCCCACTGTCACATTACACAAAATACACCGTTGGAAGTATGCCAATGGACATTGGGAATTTTGAATGGCAGAAAGATCATGGTGATGTGAATGCTCTGGTTCTAAGATACAAGAAAAATGAAATATGTTTATGATTGTCTGCACTTCCTGTAGTGTGAATGCCCTGCATGAATCCATCCACCATAGGGGCATCAAAAGGAAGGCTGTAAAGACATAGGCGTGAGTCTTGAATTTATGAACTGGTGTGAATGTAAAAGGGAAAGAGCATAAAGATATTGGAGATTCTAGAAATATCCTAAGTGTCCAATAAAAAACTAATCCAGTTATTCCACTCAGATATGCATTCAAGCAAAGCTTCAAAGTCAAAGACTTTAGAATCCACAATGATTCAATGCATTTATATTTAAAAGCAGGTGACTTTTACCAAGAATTTAGAAAAATCAGAGTTTAACTTTAATGGAGAAAAGCAACCATAGTAGGACAGTGACATCAGTTCCCTAAACTAAAAGGAAATAAGGGTCAATTGGATTAAATTCTATGTATCAAGGATAGGTAAATTAATTTATAGGTCTGAGATTCCTTCATTGTTTTAAATCACTTCCCCAATGTTTAAGGTTCAGCAAGGCACACTTTGCCTCTGGCAGAATTTCGCTTAATTTCTAACTCGCCACATATTTGAAAGGAAATGTAATCCATATGGTTCTAATTCATTTACACCACCCAGGGAAGGATCATTGAAGACACACGATGTCCAAGAGGCATTTTGAGCCTTCTAAAATTATTTTCCATGAAAAAATTCAGTCACGTTTCATGAAGGTCAAAAGATCGCACATGGAATGCTCTAAATTTACATCGAGGAGCAGATTCTACCAGTCTTCAGTACATTCCAAAAGCTTCCTTAAAGCTGATGACTTCTTAAAACTCTTGACCAGTCAGTCTACATCCAGCCTTTGCCCAGCAGCCAGCCAACGGATGGCTGGCTGGAGAATACTGAACTCTGTGGAACTCAGAGCCATTTTGTCATCTGTCCCTTCACCACTGTTTGCCTTGGTTTCCTCATCTATAATTTGGGAATAGTAACCGCACCTACCTTCCAGGGTTGTTGTGAGGATTGAATGAGGTAATTATTATAAACTGCTTAGCATAGTGCCAGGCACTGATCACTATTATAAGGAAGCTAAGGTTGAATGACTTGCCCAGGGTCACACAGATAGTGTCTTGGACTGGACTTGAACCCAGGTTGTTCTGACTCCAAATCTGTTGCTCTATCCATTGTACTACCTAACTGCCTAAATTTTAAGTGCTCACGACTCTTGTTATTTTATTGTGACAAGAAGGCATATAGCCATTAAGTCCATGGCAAAATCAGTTTCACCTAAGGGAAGTTTGTTGGAATGAATCATCATAGAATTTCACAATTGAAAGGACTTTCGGGGGCTACCTTGTCCAACCCTAACCTGAAAAAAAATCCCTGCTACCTTTATTCTGAGAAGGAAAGTATTACCATGAAAAGACTGGCATAGGTAATTTACATGATGGGCTCTCTAGGAAATTTAAACCCAACCTTCAATCTAAAACTGTGACTAGCATGCTCTGTCAAGGTCTTAATTAATAATAGATACTCATCATTCCACATTCAGGGGGAATGTTCCCTTTTGCAAGGCATAGAAAAAAACACAAAGCTAGTTTTTAAAAACACCATTGGAAGGACAGGTATGGCAGCATCCATCTCTTAAGTCCAGCTACCTGGGAAGCTGAGACTGGTGGATCTCTTGAGACTGGGAGCTCTGTGTCATCATAGACTTGGGTCGAGGGGTATCTGCATTAAATTCAGCATGAATATGTGAGTCCTTGGGAGGAGGGGCCACCAGGTTACTTCAAAGTGACCCATATCAGAAATGGAGCAGGTCTGCCAAGCAGAATGTGACCAAGTCTGTGAGTAGCCATAGTCTTCCAAAAAAAAAAAATCACATCCTGGAAATATATTTTAAATACTGTAAGCATAGCATTTTAATCTGTTCAATATACATTTGTGCTAAGATAGATATTGCCCAGTTCAATGCACTTATTAAGTGTCTACCCTATGCCAGACACTGTATTATATATTAGAGAGAAAATGACAAGATGAAAGCCACTCTTACTCTTGAGATCATATTCTACTGGAAGATTCCACATGCTTTTGACTGTTTGGATCCTACCATGGTGGGCTTTCTTTTCATGGCATGGCCCGCTTGAGAATGAGTGAGTTCCTTGTCTCTGGAGGGATTCAGTGAGGGTCTAGTTGGTGACTTGACAGTGGTTTTGTAAGAAGGATTTCTTGCTCATGGCAGGATTTGGATGAGATGTCTTAGATGGCCCTCTCAGCTCTAGTTCGAGGAGTCTATGAAATATCTCCCTGCTTATTTTTCTAGTGCAAAATTAAACATCTAGAAATGCTTCTATGTAAAAACATCAATATAGTTTCTTCTTTCTTATTGTTAGATACCCAATCAAGGGGACACTAGATTAGGGAAATTAATAAGCTGTCATCCCTGGAGCTCAGTACCAGGTCCTAGCATAGAAATGCAATGGATCTATGGTTTATGAGCAACTGTCTTAGGTCCTCAATACAGAGAAAGAAGAATTCTCTCAGTGTGCTATTCAGAAAATGCAGGCTTCTGTTCTGGGGATGTAAGGACCTCATAGGAACTGTAAAGTATATAGGATCATGGAGTCAGAGATTTAGAGCTAGAAGAAGCTACAGAAAAGTCAGCTAAGAGAGTTGGACTTGAACTAAGGAAGAAAGAGTTTATATATTGCCTTAGGCACTTTCTAGCTGAGTGACTCTTGGCAAGTCATTTAACCTCTGTGGAACTCAACTGTAAAATGTGGGTAATTATACCTACCTCCCAGAGTTGTTGTGAGGACCAACAGAAAAAAAAAAAAAATATATATATATATATATATATATGTATATGTATGTATATATGTGTGTATATATATACACACATATGTGTGTATATATTTTTATCACTATGTATACACACATATATACATATAGAGTATTTTATAAACCTCAAAGCACTATATAAATGCTAGATATTATTTATTTATATCATCACCATCATCATTATTCCCTTATTTTAGAAATGAGACTAAGACCCAGAGAAGTTAAAGAATTTGCCCAAAATCACAGATAGGCATACGGTAGGTGCTTATAATGTTTATTGACTGACAGGGCTGGAATGTTCTGTTGAGGATGGATAGACAGTATCATTGCTAAGTATGAAAGAGAGGGGACTAGAACATTTACAGCCTAAGGATTTGTGCCACTTGAGATGGAAGAATCCTGGCTCTGGTGTTAGAGGAGCTGGAGTCACCGATGCTTCCTAGCTGTGGGAATCTGGGCAAATCATTAAAATCTCTGGGCCTGTTTCTTCTCCCTGCCCTTAACCCTTGGTTAAACAAAGTGAAAGCTTGAAATCCTTGAGGTACCTTCTAACTCTAAGTCTATGACTTTGTAGATGGCTCTTTTTTTGTGGGAGCAGTTGTAAGGTATGTATGTGTGTGTGTGTGTGTGTGAGAGAGAGAGAGAGAGAGAGAGAGAGAGAGAGAGAGAGAGAGAGAGATAGAGACAGACAGACAGACAGACAGAATGAGAAGTGGAGAGAGAGGGAAAAGGAGAGGGAAAGAAAGAGGAAGAAGAAGATGGAGAGGGAGGGAGAGGCAGATAGACAGAGACAGATGGAGAGAGTTGTTGGCTTTTCAGGATTTCTAAACTAGTGAAAGCAATTTATCATAAATGTGAGGTTAATAATACCACCTAGTTGTACTTACACATAATACCAAAAGTAATTAGATTAAGAAAAAACACTATTTAGTAATTTTAAAAAACCATAATAGGAACTGGGTTTTTGAGTTTCTCTTATTTCTAAGTTCTTAGACTCCTACTTGATTTTTATGAACGTTTACTAAATCTTTGTTAAGGGTAAGTAAGTAGAGATAGCCCTTGAGAGTCAGTCTTTAAGCAGAGTGCTGTATGGGATAACAGAAATAATCCCAAGCACCATCTCTGTTACTTGGACTTCCTTTGAAGTCTTTCCTGATTGGGTGAGAATGTATTCCATCTGTAGATTACATAAGGTAGCCTGAGTCGCAGACAAGCTAACTTATAAACTGACTATATTTACTTATTTTCTTCAAGAGCTTTCCATGAAGAATTTGCCCTTGACTCATACTCAGATGTTTGAATGTTCCCAAGAAATGCAACTGTATTTTTGTAAATTGCAAGTGACCAGTGTTTCTTTGATCATTAACAAAAATAAAATTTTCTGGTGACTTGCATTGGAATGTTGCGCGTAGTCACATGGTCTGGTTATGTCTTGCGCCTATCTTGGCCAGAGGCTGACAGCGTAATGTAGACAAAATCCCAGATCTCCCCTTGGCAGAGTTTATGGCAAAGAAATAATAATTACTTTAACCTGAAAGCTAATATTGGCTAAGTGGAAAGAAGGTTACACTCAGCATTAGGGACAGGTAGGTTTAAATCTCATCTGGCCCTATGACCTTGGTTCAGTGACTTTGCCTCTATGGGCTTTAGAAACCTCCCTAGACTTGATTTATTATGCAGAGATGGGTTTTTATAATCACTGAAAGAGGGAAACTTTCATCTTTTCCTCTTAAAATGCATTGGCTTAAATAGCATCCTCTTTGGTGCTATTTGATCATACAGTGATTTTATAGAAAATTGGAAAGAGAAAAGAATACGTAAGAGGGGAAGGGAAAAATCCATACATCATTTCCCTATTTTTTCATGGACAACCCTTTCCAATATTTTCTAGGTAAAAATCATAGAGTGTAGAGGGGAAACTTAGCATGTCAGTGCCCTTCTGTATTCTCATCTGTTGGCCCTAAACTTTGGCAGCGAATGATTGTACCCCTGTGGCACTGGCAGGGGTCTTTGGTGATTCAGGACGTATTCCTTGTTTGCATCCATCTTCCCATCATGCCACCCCAGAGACAGCCTCCCAACTTATGACTGGATTCAGTCCTGAGGTCCTGCTGATAGGTGAGAACTCACTAGAGTTATCCGGCCCCCAGACACCAGAACAAATCACCTTCTCATCATGGCATAACCTGCCCACCCCAGCAATTGCCCCTTCCATCTTCTCGGATAACACTGGTCAGACCAATCCGATGTTCCTGGGAAAGGTACCATTTGATGGCCACATGGCTCCACTCATGACTGCTCCTGGGACTTCACCCTTCCCTGGCCACCCCCTCTCGTATGTATTCTTTCCCCCATTAGAATGTAAACTCTTTGAGAAAGGAATGTCTTTGGAAAACTAATGCCCCCTTTCTGTACTTGAGTTCCTAGCACTTAGCATAGTGTTCAATATGTAGGAAACAATAAATGTGGCTTTATTAATTTATCCCTTCTAGTAGGGTTGCAAAGGCTTAGCCCCACTTGGTCACTGTTTCGGTGCTGATTGGCTCAGTGTGAATGAGAGGCTTCTGCCCTGTGAGAAATCCTACAGTACAAAGAACAAAAGTAGGGTTCCAACTTAGATGATGAAGTGATTATCAAAGCAAAGTTCCAGTAAATTTGTACCATTTAAAAAAAAAAAAAAACCAAACCTGTGTGTGATTCCAAATTGCTTTCAGAGTGGTAGAACCAATTTACAGCTCAATCAATAGCATATTAGTCATCTGTGACAAGTGTTTTAATGGGAGGTAAAACCTCATAGTTGTTTTTAGGTTTATGTACATTCATATTTTCATTTGGTATATTTATGATGGGTTTTTTGCAACTTTTTTTCTACTTTCTATTTTCTAATTTATTTAACTAAATACAATGTGCAATTCTGTTGTTACCGGTGATTTTACCAGTCATATGGTTGTTATCTCTATTTCTGGATGGCTTTCATGATTGGGCATATCAGTTTCTACTTAACTAGCATCAAATGAAACAAAATTGAATTTCTCAATTGGTATCTTTTCTTAACTTTTAAAATTCTTTTGAGTCAGTCTCACTTCCTTTTGAAGGAAGGAAGTGAAATATTTGAATGAGTCTCTGCTTGGTGAGGAGGGAATGGAATGAAAGAGTTGAGTAATTATTATAAATTTGACAGAATTAGAATGGGACGCTTTTATCATGAGAGGATCATGGGATCGAAGAGGAGAAGTTGCAACAGCCAGGACAATGTTCACTGGCTTTTGGATAGAGGATTTGGGTATAATCTATGAAATATCAATAGCTTGTCCTGTGCACAGTCAGCACGGGTTCTCTTTCTGTAGAGAGATTCACAATGAGTCACATCAATCTCCTTTTCCCCGCACATTCCAATTCAAGGAATTTCCCAGTGACTTATTTGAGAAACTTCCAGGAAATTACAATAATATGAATGAATTTTGAAATAATAGCTAAAAAAAAAACTTGTTAAGTTTTCAGTTTTTGTTTGACAGGAAACATTTTGAATGAAAAGAAAATGCAATGTTTTGTTTTTCTTTTTTAAGGAAAAGACCCCTCTCTCCCCAGACATTTAGTTTACTCTCTAACTCCTAACATAACTCACAGAAGTGGGAAAAATTTCATCTGTTTTGATAACCAAGTGTTAGAAATGTCTTCTCAGGATTTTTCACAAATTTCTACAAGAAGCAAAACCTTCCTGTTTAGCAGATATGCTTTTGATACTTAGGACCTAATTAAAAAAAATAAAAAATCAGTATATATGTATATAATTACATATAGACACATATAGAGGCATAGTGGATAGGTAATCTGACTTAAAGTCAAAAAGGTTTGGCCTCAGGTCCTGCCCCTGCCTCATAGAGATCCTGGCTTCATGATCTTGGGCAAGTCATTTAACTTTGGGGCTCTGGGTAACTCTATAAGACTCCAAACTGCAAAGTAGGTGTTGCTCTGCATTAGTAGAAACAGTTTACACAGTAGGAATGAAATGACAAGTTTAGACTAACATTTTTAAAATTAGAAGCTACTTGGCACAGTGCGTAGATGATTGGGTTTTGGTTCAGAAAGAACTGAATTCAGTTCCTACCTTAACTATATAACCATTGATAAGTCACTTCAATCTTCTGAAAGTCAGGGAACTCCTTAGAATGTATGCTAGATAAGTTTTTATCTCCATTGGTAGAAGGAATTCTCATACTGGGAAGTCCTCACCCCAATGATCTCACAGACGTTTTGTGAATTTATATTTAGATCAGGGTTTCTTAGTCTAGGGTCCTTGAACTAGATAGAGAGACAGAGAGATAGACAAATAGATGTATACATCTAGATCTAGATCTATGTATAAATATAGCTATAATTATATGTACTTATATAGAGAGATATATTTATAGATATAGATCTATATATTTAAATCTATATAGATTTTCTCTATCTTTGAACTATACATTTATGTGTTTGTGCACATATATACACATATACATACATGTTTATATGTATATGCATATGTAACTGTATTTCAATATATTTAATTTCCTTTATAATTCTATTTATATTTTATGTTTATTTTAAATTAAATTTAATGTATTTAAAAACGATAATGAGAAAGGGTTCACAGGCTTCATTAGACTGACTACCAGAGTGATCCATGACCCAGAAAAGGTTGAGAACTCCTAATTTAGATGATTGCTGTCTTATAACTTGATGTGGTCCTGAGGGATTCATTTAACAATTTTAGCTTTGTTTCCTTATCTACCATATGAGTTGTTGAGAAAACCAGCAGTCACCAAAAAGTGTGCTTCATATTGAACTTGGTTATTCCAGCTATTTTCTAACACTGACATGCTAAATTATTCCAAGATTCCCTTTAAAAAATAAGCAATGTTTCTTTTGTTAACTCAACCTTAACAGTTATAATAATTTGGAATGAAACTCTTAGAAAATGAAATTTTCCACTTAGTCATGCTAAACAATAATGTATGTAATTCCTGAGTTCTTGAGTAGCTACTTAGCTCTCTTCTCTCTTCAAGGGCTCAGGAGCAAGCCGTGGTAAGGATGTATCTTTTCTTTTTCTAACTGGTGATAGGTGAAAGGTAAAACAGGAGGGCTGGACATTAACCTTGGAAAGAGATAATGGTCAAAGATAAGGAAAAGAGAAAGTGATCTATCACCATAAACCTGAAATATTCTGGCTGTGTGGCAGGTTTATTACAGGACTAGAATAGGGAAATAGACCACGGAAAAGGGCAGAACTTCTCAAGAATATGAAGACCCATGGATCATTCCCACCTCTAGCTTCAGTCAAGACCATGACTAGGATAGGGCAACTAGAGTTTTGACACAGAGTACTAAAATTTAAAAGTATTTTTTTTTTTAGCAGCACTGAATTAATAACTGGTTAGTGCAAACAGCTAATCAAAATAAGAAGCTACTTAGTGGCATACATACATTTCTGGTCCATAACAGACTATAATTCTCCTAGAATTTGATCCATGGCTTCCCCAGATGTAGCCTGGGAGACACAGTCCCACAGTCCTCATTACTAACCCAAGGGATAGGGTCATGGAGTCTCCAATTCCTGAACTGCGTATACCTTTTTAAAAGGTCATTTGAAATTCATGCTAGTGACTTCTCCTTACAATAGTTGATTTTTGCAAGTCCAAAAAGAGTTTTACAACCCTACATTTAAAAAATTGTATGTTTGTAACAAAGTATACAGAAAAGTGAAAAAAAAAAACAAAAATAAAAAAAAAGTTCATTTGAGGTCATATTTTATATACTTTGCCCAAGGTGTCAAAATTGTTACCACTCATTATTACCATAGTGAGTTATTCCTTTATATATGCAATAGCATATAATTAGCATTCCTCTATGCCTAAAGAGGAAAATATGATTGTGAAACTAACTTGCTGAATGAACAATCCAAGGGTAACTACGAAGTTTGGGTAAAAATCATCAGAATATTGTGGTGTTACGGCCATTGATTTGGGATACTGGAAGATGAGCTACTCTGAATTGGATGGAAGAAAAGCTAAGCAAATGATAAGCACATACAAACAGCTGAAAGAGACAAAATGACCAATTCTGTGATGACAGCAGTAGCGTGATTCCAAAGTCCTCTAAAATTTTGCAGACTTGAAAAGTTCCAAATGCTTACCTTCAATGGCACACTGATCTGGAACTGGAACGCTCCTCCCAATTTCCATGACATATGCTTTCACTTTGCTGAGATTTTCCTTTAAGTACAAATAGAGCTTATCCTGGTATTCGACATGACTTTGTGTAGTCTCTGGAGTTTCTTCAGGGTCATTCTCTTTAACTGTTTCTGGCAAGTTCTCGGATTCTGTCCATTTACTACTTGGGTGTGAAATTGAAGAAATTTCCAGCTGTGATTCTTCAGTATCTGCCTTAAATGGTGACTTGTAATTTTCTTGGCTAAGTGGGTCTATTTCTGAAAAAGAGATGCTGGCCATTACATCTTCATTCTTAACATCTTGTGCATCATCTGAATTTGTATGGTTTAGGTGGACTGCATGCAAAGCTAAACTTTTTGACCTACAATGTAAACAAAGGAAAAATTAAAACATGACTTGAAAAAAGATTCATTATAGGATTCCAAGTGAGAGAAAGGTGATAAAAAAAAATGCATTTTCTGGAGTGTACAAAAGGTTGCTTTCAAAGTGATTAACATGTCAATCAAGTCACTAAGAGGGGCATAGGAAAATCCTCCAGTGTACTTAACTGACTTGTGAAGATTCAGGTCATTAACAGCCTGGGGGTATATTCAAAGCTAAAGATAAAAAAATTTAGAGTTAACTTGCACTGCCAAGAATAGTCGTAAAATATTTCCACATTTTCAGAATCTGTAATTTTATCTGTGTGAATGCCCCCTCTGTTGATGTGGATCACAGCCACTTTACAAGCCACCTGAGCTTTAAGAGTTGCTGGGGCTAGCAAATTCATTCCCCCATAGCCAAGCTGGTAATTTAGCTAAGATTGGTCAGAAGACAACCGCCAGCTCCATCAGCTAAGCTATTATTCTATGTTGACTGGCCCTTATTGAACTGATTCTCTGTTGCTGTAGTTTTCTCTAATTCAGGGTCATCTTCACAGTGTAATAAATGAATGGAAGAGGAGTGGAAACATACATACATACATACACACATATATACACATAGATATATATGTATATAAATGTATATATGTACACACATATATATGCATATACATATATATACACACATAAAAGTGCATGTATACACACATATGGAAGTAAATCTTAGGGTTTACTTCTGAAAAATAAGCGGTTGAGACTTTTGAATATTGATTGCCAATACTGTCGCCTCTCTTTAAAAATAAAATAAAATAAAACAAAATAGTATTGAAACTCGAGCACATTATAAGCTTTTCTCTCCTAGATAATAACCTCTTAAAAACAAAGACTCAAAACCAGTAATGGTTAAGCAAAAGTAACCAATAGATTGAAACAGTCTGATGTTGTATGCAACGTCTTATTCCCATAGTCTTCTATCTCTGTAAAAAAAATAGGTGGGTCTCTTTATTCTTAACATTTTCAGTGAATTTAGATGGTGCCTCCACATGGAACACGTAGAGAGACCTTAATAAATATTCGTTGATTGTAGGATCATAGGCCTAAAGCAAGACTATACCCCAGAGACCACCTACTTCAATCCTCTCATTTTAAAGATTAAATTGAATTTTCTTTTCTTTTTTTCCCCCTTCCAACAAGAAAGTGCATGCTAAGTGCTCTTTATGAACCTTGGATACCAGTAGGCGGTTGCCACCACCATCATCAAAAAAGACACTAAGTAATTCAGGAATTAAATTTGATTACCACAAATATTAGTTACATAAATCATTCTCATTAACACTGAGTAAAATCTTTATGACAACTCTGATGGGAAACCTGAAACTCACTGGCATCCTACCTGTTAAATCTCATATCTTTTCTTTCTTCCTTTGAAACTTGGCTTAGACTATATCTTCTAACAGAACCAGGAGGACTATTCTCTCCATTTATTTTTTCTTCAAAAGCTTGTATCTTAACTTGCAGCCTTTCATCCTCTTCATTTCCATTAGTGGCAGCAGATTTGAGGTCTTCCAATGGTTCTGAAGGTTCCTTTTCAGGCTCACTAAAGGGACACAAATGATTGAATTAAAGCTATCATTCTATCCTTTGGGAATACTGGCATTATCTCTTTAACTGCTTTTCATAGTGAACAACAAACTTTGCTAGTGAATTTTTTTTTTAAAGTATGTCGATTCAGTCTAATTCAATTCAATATGAAAAACACATTTGTTAAGTGCCTTCTTGGTGCCAGATACTGTGCTCAACCCTGTCGATACAAAGACAAAAATGAAGCCATCACTGCCCCCTAGGAGTTTGTTGTCTGGGTTGGACAGGAACAAAACATATATAAAAATGACTGTAATAAAGTATTTACAAAGTAATAAAATGGAATTCAAGGGGGAGAAGCAGCTTAGCACCTCAAGCTATGCTTTAAAGAAATCAATGAGCAAGTATTTATTAAGCATCTGCTGACCACAGGCACCATGAAGAGCATTAGAGTCACAAAGTCAGGAAAGGAAAGACTCCCTATTTAGAAAGAACAGATGGAAATCCTATGAGAGCAATAGTGTTACATGGCAGAGGCATGAGAGATGATAAGGAGAAAACAAGCAAGCTTCCCAAAATAGCTAGTAGCTGGCATTTATATAACACTTGAAGGTTTACAAAGCACTTGTGTTAACTTGTTCAATCTACCCAATAGCCCAGGAGGACAGGTTCTATTGTAATTCCCATTTTACCGAGGAGGAACCTGAAACACAAAGACATTAAGTGACTTGCCCAGGGTCACACTGTAAGTATCTGAAGCATGATTCAAAGTCAGGTGTTCTGGACTCCAACTCTCACATTTTATATACTGTAGGACCTAACTGCCTCTGTATAAAGTACCATTAGCATCAAAGCAAATGTATCTCAAGTGTGGATTGGGCCATTCACTGATTCATCAGTTCATTTCTTCACAATTTCTTCCATGCCTACTAAATCCAAGACTCTGAAGTAGGAGGTTAAAGAGCTTTTTAAAATTGCATAAGGCATCACTACAGCATCATGTAGGGCATGGACATTCCAGCAAAGCATTTTCTCCTGCTGGCCAAACATTCTGGAAGCTGTTTCCTGTTTGGCCAAGGTGACAAAATCAGAAATGTTCCTGGCCAGCAGTGGGTAGGGTCCATATCACCTTTAGGCAGAATGTTCTTACAATGTGCACGTTTGCCCGAAGATGATTCACTTTTGCGGGGTGGGGTTGGTGGACCTTCCCTTGAAGCGGTATCCCTGGGAGGATTTGGAAATTATGATAAATAGCTCAAGGGATAAAATGGGAAATTTTCCCTTGGGAGTCTTTCATGGATTTCTCAGACATCATTTCATGGAAATGTTTGAACATTATCTGCTAAGCATTACAATAGACACTGCATATCTTCAAAGATAACAAGTGAAGTATGCCTTGCCCTCAAGGAGTTTATATTCTATTGGAGGGGCACACAGATAAAGAAAAATTCACAAACCAAGGGAACAATGAAGAATCTCCTTTTATAGATCAAGAGTTACCAACTGAACTCTCTCTTGTGATGGAGCTCATAAGGACATCTGAGTACATTCACAATAATATCAGCAATAGCAGTAGCTGAAGTAGTCATAAATACCCAGTTTCAATATTCTTTTCTTACTAGTCTGGGGATAGTTTTTAAGTTTATATGCCACCTCTCTCTTGTGAAAGTTTTCATTAAATCTCTTCTCTAGAGCGTACACCACCAATTCTTCCGAGGGTACCTCATGGGATCCCATTCCAGATAAGTCCTAATCAATTCATGAAATAGGATCTCATTAATATGGAGAGTTCCCAAAGAGGAAATCTCTCCATGAGTATAGTTAAGACACCTTCTTTGTGCTTTAAGTTTGAGAGCTGCCTGAAGTACTGAGGAGTTAAGGGATTCCACCAGGGGCACACAACTAATGTGTTAGATCCAGGACAATGTGTCTGACTCCAAAGCTGGCTTTTCTTCATTATGCCACACTGGTGCTTCATTTGTTTGTAACCTTAAACTACAGTACTCACAACTGATCACAATATTTCAGTTATGGTCTTAATTGAATTCCCGAGGCAATTCAACAGTAAAACATATCCTTGTTTTTCAAATATGTTCATTAAATAACATTATCTAGGATTTTTTAACTTATAGAATGTGAAAAAGTAATGTACCACCACTACCGCCTCTATGCCTACATGTCAGATATTAAGTATTATGTGAAGTTTTGAATCTGCGAATATATGAGCTGTGAGACAGAACGAAATGTTCTTCTTGTAATTGGGTCTTTATATTTGTTTATTTTTTCATCTTGTTAAGCTCCAGGTAAATAACAATGACAGGAATATTAAAGCTAAAGAGAACATTTTTCTTCCACAAAATTTCAAGTTTCTAATTTTGTCTGACTATTGCATACCTCCATGGGGTCAGTTGCTAATCTGTGTTTTATATAACCCTTAGTTTAAACTATTATTAATTATTCATAATCTCAATATTTTTCATGTCCCAATGACTGCTTTAAAAAGCTTCACCCATCCTATACATTGTGGGACTGGAGAAGCAACTTCAGAGAGAAGCAGACAAGCCAACTCAAGATGCCCAGGCTCCCTTTACTTCTTCTCCATGAGAACACAAAAGGAATCCTATGTTCAGCAAATCAATGTTTTTTCAATCACTTCTCCTGGGATTCCCTGACTTCACCAGGAAATAACCCACTCTGGGGAAAAAAGAGACCAGTCAGTCAACACTGACACAGCTCCAGTAAGAGAGATCAAGAGAAATCTCAACAAATTATCCATTCCTACATTTCTTATTCTGTTATCATCAAAAGTAACTTAGGAGTCCTAGAAGGTGGTCAACTCATAAATTTTCAAGTAGAGGCTGAATAACCTCTGGTGCAAAAGAGAGTCTTGTTTAGGTATAATAGGCAATAAATTTTCTCTGAGATAGATAGAAAATAGGATAGGTAAATAGTAATTAGGTAGATTGATAGTAGTTAGCTAGCTAACTAGGGGATAGAATCAATAAATAGTAGGTAGGTTGACAGACAGATATATTGTGGATATATTGGTGGATAAGTGATAGAAAGAATCAGAGATAGAAAACATTCCATGATGTTCTTTAATGGACATGCCAATGAGTCTGTTTCCTACTAATACCACTATCAAAATTGGCTTACATACATGTGTATTTGACTTTAATAAAAGTTGGCTTAAAGGTCATTAGTTGTTAATGTTTTCATAGTAACTTTTCTAGGTGTTTATAACTTTTAAAAGATTTTCCCACACCTTTGGTATCTTTTCCTCCCTCAGATACCAATTCCTTAGCACTTCTCGTAATTATATAATTTCCAGCATGAAATTAGTCTCCTTTATGTACACTGATGCTCTTTTTTGTTCTCTTTAGTTTTATTTCTGTCTCCTCTATCAGCACACCAGGAATTCTCATGTTAGAGAGCAAGTACAGTGAAAAGTGACTGTTACAAAAATCTTTGCAGATCTTTTCCCTCTTTTCTCTGTTGTCTTCCTTTCATTTTCATCCTTAGATGACTTGGGATGACTGCTTATGTGGATCTTTCGCCAAACTTGCTTTAAATTGGTTTCAGTTTCCATTGCTTCTCTGAATTATGAAGTTACACTTCTTATAATTGTTACCATCCTTCATAAGATTTTACAAGTGAATTTATGTTATAAATGTGTTGACAGTAGTCAAACTACCATGTGTTTCTACTTGGCAAGTAAACCAAGTCTTTGCTGACTAAGGTGAACTTTAAGCTCTTTGTTATGTACATAATATAACTTTTACATCACTTAAACCTTCATATAAAATTACTATAGTCATTTTTCCTGTCCATTACTCATTTTTCATTATCAACAACTTATTTAAATAGGTCAGGATTAGGTTATATCAATTGTATGCCCTATAGTTTAACATTTTATTTTTTTGTAGATTTGTGGTAATTCTGGTCCTTGTTCTAATGAGTTCATTGTCTGATTATCCACAGATTGATTCAGGGAAGACTCATCAATGGTTTTTTCCTATTTGCTAGAAATATGATCAATTTCATTTTTTTTTTGTGATACTATTTGGTACCTACTATGTCATTAGTATTTACTAATCATTTCTTGAAGAAAGTATTCATTGTGAAAAGACATGAAGCTTGTGTGTAGTTTATAAGGGTTTTAACTCTGTGATTCCATGATGTTTGATGTTTTCTAACATATTTCTTACCATCTTCAACTCTTCCCACCTTTGCATTCAATTTACCAAGTATCAAGGTATATTTTGCTTTAATTTGGTGACTCTTATCAAAGTCCTGATAATTTCCCTACCACTTTACCCTCTGAAATCAATACTGAAGCATAAAATGTAATTATTTTCATAGTAGCTATCTTTGTGTAAATATTTGTAATAGTTTTGCATTACAAAATAACCAAATGCCCCATGAAATCATGTATCTTGTTGCTTTGGGACATTTGATAAAACCAACTTTATTGACTTCTTTGCCTTTCCAAAGAGAACTTGTCAGTCACTTTTCCATTTGGCTGTATCCTCCTTCTTTCTCTTGGTTTCTTTAAAACAAAATGTCAACATTGATGTTGTTCTGTTCCTCTCATCATAAATATTCTATTCTTGACTATTTGACCAAAATCTCACATTTAGAGTGCTGACATCCAAGTTTGAGTTTATACATGATCTAAAACCTGTGATTTGGAGCACTCCCTGTTCCCTTTTCACCTCTCTGCTGCTATCACTGCCAAAGACAAATGGAGCTGCAGAGAACTGAGGATCATTTTGTATTTCCCTTTGTTTAATGAGTCATCATGTTCTAAGAATTAATTGCCAAGTGACCAGAGTGGTGATGAGACTTTCCTATACCTAGAGAGGCTGTTCCCTGGAAAATGAGTAAAATCTGTTGCTAAGATTTTATTCAAGCCTTTCTAGCATGGTGGCAGTTGCTATCTATACATTTATTCAAATCATTGATAATCTGATAAATTTTTTCTGTGTATAGTTCTTTGCACAAAGTATAAATGTAATAAACATCTATCTTAGAATGAATGAATGTTGATTAAGGCCAAGCAAGGACAGCTTTTAAGGCCCTTAGAATCAGATGCATAGCCTTCAAAAACCCAAGGACTCCATCATGTCATGATAAAGCATTGGAGTCACTCTGTGGGGTTTCAATTTCATGAGCTTATGATAATTATTAGAACATTTTAAAATGATGGCACTAGAAAAAAATATAGATAAGATTCTTCACATTTTAAAATAGATACTCTTCTTCAATTAACTTTCACACTTGGTGATAATGCTGAGTGTTATTTCCTACACTAGCTTTCTTACCAGAAGTACTACTTGAGTTATTTTAATGTGGGTAGTTTGCATTATGTCCCTGACACACTCTTATCCTTGTCTCAAAGGCTTAGTGACAGGTAATGTATGGAATTAGGGATTGGGGACCAATCTTGAAGCAAACAACATGAAGTCCAGACACTCAGGCTAAGACAAGAGAAATACAGAGATATGATTCTCTTTGTTACCATCCCCTCCAACTCTGCTTCTACCTGGCCCTCTTGGAGACCAGATGTTCTCTGGAGAGGAGCTAGGGAGAGGTGGCTATTCAACAGGGAGATTGGGAAGGGTATGTGAAGATGGAGGGTGGTCCTAACCATAACCATCACTCTACTTCCTCTTGTTTTGTTCTCTTTTGAAAATAAGGATGTGGGTCTGGGAAACAGCAGCATCTTTTCAAGTAAGCACCTCCAGAAGTAAATCCAACCCTGTTTGTCCATTTCCACCAAAAGGAAATGTATCTTAATGTGAGTGTTGAGGGAGTCACTGGAAGGAAGAAGAAGACGTAGAGAGATGTTGGATATTGTTGTTTCTTTTCTATTTGTCAAATTTAAGTTGAGAGGTAACTTTAGAGAGATGTTTGCCAGTACTCCGTAATTCCTAAATATTAACTTGGCCCCAGCTCAGTTAACTACATTAGGGAAGGCTCTTATGATTTCCAGGCTGGATGGTTTCTGGTCTCAGCTGCCAAAGGCAAGTTTTTAAAAACATCTCTAGGGATGCCCAGGGGGAGGCTTCATTACCTCCCACTAGGCTCCCCTTAATAACAAACTGTCCTATTTTCAAGAAGTAAATCTCACTATGTAAGGAAGACAAGACTATAAACCTCGTAGGGGATCAGAAGATTAACAGACTTTCTTAAAGGATCCTTAAATCAAACAAAAGCATTAGTTAATGTTTAGAAACTTCAGCTCAATGTACTATCCAGAATACGTGTTCTTACACTGGTAAATTTTGAGAAAAGCACACTGTCTTATATTTGGAAAGCATTTTCCAGTTTACAAAGTGTTTTCACATATATTCCTTCTCAATATTGCCTTCCTTATCAATCTAATGTATCTCCTCACCTTAAACCATTGCTGGCGAATGCCTTCCAAATTTATATATGTTTACTACTAAATGGTAGTCAGGATTCATAATATTTATAGCTAGAAAGGTCCTTAAAGATAATCCAGTTTGGTGATTTTCAAACTTTTTTATCTCAAAATCCTTTTACACTCTTAAAAATTGTTGAGGATCTAGCAAGGAATTGCAAATTGAGGGGATGCTCATCAGTTGGGGATTGGCTGAACAAGTTGTGAATCCTGTTGTGCTATAAGAAACAGTGAGCAGGATGATCTTAGAAAAACCTGGAAAGACTTACATGAACTGATGCAAAGTGAAATGATCAGAGTAAGGAGAATATTGTATACAGTAACAGCAATATTGTGTGATGATCAACTACGAATGACTTACCTCTTCTTGGGGATACAATGATGAAAGACAATTCTGAAGGACTTATGATGAAAAATGCTATACATCTTCAGAGAAAAAACTGATAGAGTCTGGATGCATATTGAAGCATACTTTTTCCTTACTTTATTTTTCTTGGTTTTAACTGTTTTCTTTCACAACATGACTAACATGGAAACATGTTTTACATGACTGCACATGTACAACATGTATCAAATTGCTTGCCTTCTCAATGAGGGGGCAGAGGAGAGGAATAGAAAAAGTTTAGAACTCAGAATTAAGAAAAAAGAATGTTAAAATTATTTTCACATGTAATTGGGGAAAAATAAAATATTAAATTAAACAATTATTTAGGACCTCAAAGAGCTTTTGTTTATCCTGATGAATATCTGTCACTGGATTCAGATGGTTTTGGAGGAGGAGTGAGGCTGGTGACCTGCACAGCCCTCCCCTCACTCAAAACAAAGTCAAGTGCAAGTCATGTAATCATTTCTCTGATGCATGGTCTTCTTTGGCAACGAATAACAAACACAATCCTGTGAGCAGACACAGTCGGCTGAATGGGGACCCAGCTAGCTGGGTAACTCAGCTCCTCCTCTTTTTTCTGCTTCCCTCTCCCTTTCCTTCTCCTCTCCAAAGGAAGGTAAATTTTGATGGCCAAAAGATGCCCAGTTGCCTTGGGTTTTACTGGCTAGTTTCGTTTCTTTTCGTTTTGTTTCCTGTCCTTTTCCTTCTCTTCCCTTCCTGTCCTGTCCTGCCCATTCCCAAAACCTTAAACCTACTGCCCTCTGAAGTTGGGATGCCAATGGGTCCCTTCCTAAGGGCTCTTCTGGACCCTCCTAGCTTTAGAGTGATTATCAATAGTAACCGATACTGTTTCCCTCCCAGTCTGACATCTTTCCTTTTCAAAAGAAAGGAATGTCAACAGACAGGGACAATCGACTAAAGCTTATTTCAATATTTCATGATTTCATTATTGTAGGTACTGCCTCCATAGATATAGATTCCAACCTCTATGACTAGGTGGATAATTTTTGAGAGATACCTCGACTAATGGCCTGAGGCCAATTTGATGACAAGCCTCAACTATGCCATAATTCATTTGCTTCTCCACCGCAGACTTACTGTTCACTTGTGGGCTCATACTCAATAACATTTCCAGGATGGTAGGATGCACCCGAGGTAGCATTGTGTTGGCAGAACCCTTGAGGACTCAGGGTTACTACCACAGCATGATGAGGCACTGGAGCAAAGGCTGAGCTGAGGAAACTAAAACTAAAAGGTGAAACTGAATGGGAGCAAAGGTGGAATTCTGCCCTTAGAGTCAAAAAAAATCAGTGGCACAAGAAGAAAATATGGAAGATGAGGTAAGAATGTAGTTTATATGGAAAATTACAGGAAGATCAAATGAACTATGAGTTCCATAAATGTAAGCAGCATCATGTGGGAGCCAAAAAAGCCACTCTGCTCTTAGGTTGATGAATAGATTGTGTTTAGTGAAAGCATATTGTCCAGACTCTAGTATATGCTAGAGAATGTAACGGAAGAGTATTGGACTCACTCCTAAGCAGATTGCTTTGTGGGTCTCTACATTTGAGAAGGAATACTGATTATTGGAGAATACCAGGGGCAGGTGATCAGAAAGACAAGATATTTGAAAATTCATTGAAGTAATTATAGGCATTTCATTTTCAGAAAGAAAGACTCAGAAAAGTTGAGAACCAGGTTCAAATATCTGAAGAATTGTCATGGAGAAGAAAGGATGGGTTGTGCTTGGACCTCAACAACTCAAGGTTGTAGAGAGGCAGATTTCAGTTTATTATTAACATAATCCTTGTAATAATTAGATCTGCCAACACTAGACTGGGATGACTGTAAGAAGTTCCATGAGTGGATGACTATTTACTGAAGATGATATAAACAGAATTCATAATGCGGGTAGGGAATGAACTAGATTGATCCTGAGGTCACCTACAACTTAACTCCCATGAATTTATTATTCTATGAAATTGATTGTATCTCAAGCCCTGTGATCTCCTTAAAGGCAAGGAGATCTTGGATTTGTATTCTTGGTATTGCACAGTGCTTGGCATATTGTAGGCTCTCCCACTCCCTAGAACATTTAATGGACCAAATAAGCTAACACTACAAACTGAGGCAGTAAGATACCCTGTAGGAGAGCCAGAAGGCAGTGTATGCTAAACTGGACAAATCATCAGAAGCACTTTGACCAATATTGCCCCTCCTATCCTGATGGACACAACCCAGGACTCTGAACTTTGGGAATACCAATGTTTCCAGCCCAGTATCTTTAGCCATAATCCTGGTAAGCCACTCCTGTGGAGGTTAAGCCTAGAAATCACTCCAGCATGCAGTGAGGTGGCAAAGTGGATAGAGCATTGAGTCCACTGTCAGGAAGACCTGAGTTCAAATCCAGACCCAGACTCTTACTAGTTAGGTAACCCTGAGCAAGTCACTTAACCTCGGACTCAGTTTCCTCAATTATAAAATGAGGGTAATAGCATCTGCCTCCTGGGACTTCTGTAAGGATTAAGTGAGATGATGTTTATAAAATACAGCACACAAATGAATATCATCTTATAGTGAAAGTGATATAGAAGAAGACACCTTACCATCTGCTTTGTCCCTCTATCCTAAGGACCACATGACTTGCAGCTGAAACTTTCCCATGTATTGTTCCCCATCCCCCACCATAATGGGAACTTGCTGAGAGCAGGGGCCATCTTTACTCTCCTACTACCTCGCAAGTGGTTTGCATGTATTAAGTGTTCAATAAATAGCGCGTTCATTTCATTGCCTCTGCTTTTTTTTTTTTTTTTTTTTAGAATTTTTGTCTTTCCTTTAAAAGTGAGTTCATTAGGAGGTCTTTCCTAGTCAATCTAGTTACTGAAAGCTTGCCTTTGAAGGCTCTCTTCAATTTTCTTTCTCTCATGCATGTGTCTATTTATATACAAGTTGTAATATCCATTAGAATGTTCCTTGAGGGCAGAAACTAATTTTTTTTTTGTCTTTCTTTGTGTCCCTAGCCTTTAGCACAATTTCTGGCACATGGTGCTTCAAATGACTGCCAGTTCATTGATTGATTCTTTTCCCTTCTTAAATGACTAATTAGCAATGCATACATCACACTTCATCTACAATTTTTGAGAATGTACTTCATGGGATTACAGATTCAAAGCACAGTGAGGGCACTTCAAGATCTTATAGCCTTACTCTCTCAGATAGCATGTTAGGTTCTCTATGGTTTCTGAATAGATTATGTCTATGGTATTTTGTTCAATTCTGAGTATCACAGCTCAAGAAGAATATTGATAAGCTGGTGAGTGGCCCACAGAGGGGGACCAGAATGGGTGAAGTGCCTTGAGTATATGCCATACAGTATGTAGTGAAGGAATCAGAGGGGTTTTGCCAAGAAAAGAAAAGATTTAGTCATTGATAAGAAAGGAAGAAAAGGGAAAGGGGAAGGGAATAAGCATTTATATTATACCTACTATATACCAGGCATTATGCTGAGTGCTTTACAAGTATTATCAGGACACCATAGCTTTCTTGGGATATTGGAAAGGATGCCTTAATTTGACTGGGTATGCTTCATCTCAGAGGGCAAAATTAGGAGCAAGGGATAAAAGTTGTAAAAAGTCAAATTTCATCTTGATATAAGGAAAGAATTTCCAAACAATGGAAGTGATTTCCAAGTTGAATGAGCTGACTCAGGAGGCAGTAGGCTTCTCCTTACTGGAGATCTTCAAAAAACAGCTGAATGACCACCTACTAGACAAACTGTAGAATGCATCCTTGGTCAGGTACAACTTGGACCACATGACCACTGAGATTTTGGAATTCTGTGCAACTGTTGGTGTTGTGTTTTGGGTGTGATTTGTCCTATGAAATAAAAGGATTCTGATCATTCAAAGCTACGTTACTTAATTTTTTAAAAATACCATTTACCTTATCACTTTTGGTTTTGGTCTAGATTCCAAGATGGTTGTCCTTGATTCTTTTGGTTCTCTTTGAGCACTAGGACAATCACTTTGGAATCCAGACCAAAACTAAAGGTGATAAGGTAAATGGTATTTAAAAAAAAATTAAGTAATGTAGCTCTGAATGATCAGAATGCTTCTATTTCATAGGACAAATCACACCCAAAACACCCTGGCAATGCTACAATCTGCCTGCTCATACTTCATGTTAGTGTTCCATTCTGCTGTTCAGTATAAAGCAAAAAATGGCTCATTTGGGTCATTTAACATTGTGGGGTCTGGTTGTTTTTCTAGCTGGTCATAGTGGCTCATGCCTCCATTTCTTGTTGCTAAATGAATTCCTGAGATACCTTTACAGCTCTTCAGATCATCATAAATGTTGCTTAAGAGAAGAAAAAATGGTCGGGTAAATGAACAACAGATGGAACATAAATGGTGCCACATGTCAGCCTTAACCTCTTCAGGAGAGAAAGAAACCAAGTGTTGGGATCCTATTCTGGCACTGTACACAGATGATGAACAATATCCATGGCTCCAACCACAAAAGGGAGATACTATTCCATCTCATAAGTATCTTTTTATAAAAATGACCACATTAGACCCCTTTGGATAAAAAAAAGGTGACTTCTTAAAACTCTGTTTTCATTCTTAAACATCACCTTGGTAGGAGGATAGTCTGCCAAAAAAGGGGGAAACACTAAGGAAGTGTCACATGCTTTTAATTATAATTCTGAACAAGCTCCTGTAAAGTTTCTTACATCAACAGTTATTCTAAAAAAGTCAATTTTTCTTTGTATATACCCACCATTCCCAGAAGAAAAAGTGAACACTCCATAACACTTTTAAGACATCCTTTCTATGCCATGGTAAATAAGCATTGAATAGTTATTGAATAGAAGTGCTTTCAATATGTGCTAGGTGCTCAGGGGAGAGCAAGAAGGAGCACATGAGTTGGGCTGACCAGTGAAGTCTTCATGGAGGAAATGGTTAGGGAGCTAGGCTGTGGAGGAGAGAATTAAAATAAATGGAAGGGAGGGGAAAGGACCAGTTATGACTTTGAAAGATTTAGTAACTGCACCAAAGTGGACAATCAGAAGTCCCAGATGAAATATGCTCCCTGAATCTAGTCAATGGCGGATCCAAATATATATAGATCAGGACCAGAAGTGACCTAATATCCAATAATGAATCCTTTGGCTGGAGGTCTAGGAAGCTATTCTGACATTATTTCAAATGTATCAGATCTCAAGCTCACAGCTTTTAGTAAGAATAGGTCCCAAATATCTTAAGACTCATATTCTGTTGCTAACTCTTACTTTCATCTAACCATGCTTTGTTAATATCTCATAAAACTGTATTATCTTTATAGACAGTATAGTAAGGATGTACATATGATGATGAATTGATGCACACATTGCCAGAATTAGTTCAGTGTTTGGGAAACTCTGAATGAAAGTGTGATAGAAAAGAGACTGCCTACCAAACTGCAGGTCTACAGAGCTGTTGTGCTGACTTCATAGTTGTATGCCTGTGAAACTTGGACAGTCTACCAGAACCATGCCAGGAAACTGAATCACTTCCATTTGAATTGTTTGGGGGAGATTGTGACCATTACCTTGCAAGATAAGGCAGTAGACACTGAGGTCCTTTCTCCAGGTGAACTGTCAAGCATTCAAACAATACTTTAGAAAGCGAAATTCTGATGTACTGGTCATGTTGTTCAAGTTCCAAATATATGTTTGCCTAAAAGACTCTTTCATGCAGAACTCACAAAAGAGAAGTGCTTACATAGAGTCAGAAGAAGCCATATATGGACACTCTCATTGTCTCTCTGAGGAACTTTGGAATTGATAGTAAGAGGTGAGGACACTAGCAAGGAATCACTCAGCATGGCATGCCTGCATTGAAGAGGGTGCTGAACTCTTTAAGTAGAGCAGAATTGCTGTAGTTCAAAAGAAACCTGAGATGCACCAAGTTAGAGCCATCTCCACTCCAAATGTTCATCCGGGCTATTGTGCCTGATCTGTGGTGGAGCCTTAGGAGCTTGGATTGGTTTGATCAACCACAGTTGGACACACTGTACCTTCACCCCCAACATAGTGATGTCATTTTGGTCCTTTGAGAATGAAGGAAAACAAACAACCATGTAGGTCATTGGAATGACAAATACTGAAGTTGAAGTTTGGCCACATAATGAAAAGACAGGACTCTTTGGAAAAGATCCTGATGGGAAAGATGGAAGGCAAAAAAGTGAAGGGGAGGCAGATGATGCGATGAATAGATGGTGTTACGGAAACAATGAACATGAGCTTGGACAGACTTTGGGAGATAGTAGAGGGTCAAAGGTCTTGACGTGCTATGGTTCATGGGATCACAAAGGATTGAATGTGCCTGAACAAATGAACGATTATATTGTCTCCATTCATCTCTTACCTCTTTAACCTGCTGTAACTATGATTTGATTTTCCATTCTTTCAAGGCTGGCTCTTAAAAATATTTTGTGATCTGGTTCAGGATTTAAGTAGGTTTCCTTCAATCATTTTATTTAAATGTACCACCAAATATTTATTGATCTTCATACCCAATCAACTCTCTTTATTATAACTTTGAAAGTTTCTGCCTCAGACTTTGGGGCTAGGTCTAAAAGGAATGGATTCCTTTTTTGTCTTGGCAGAGTGGACAGTAGAATGTAAGGTTGAAGGCTCAGGAAGGGTATCTAAGGCTTAAAGGCAAGAGGGCCTAAGTATTTAAGCCGTTCTTCTCTTCTGCCCTTTTCCCTCCTTTCTTCATCTTTTATTCCTCTTTCTTATTTCCTCCTTGCTCCTCATGATTTCTTTCTCCACTATTCTGATAAAGGCATGGCATATCTTGCCACAAGTACTGCTTCATGATTGATTATTTCATATGGACCTATTTGTGTCAGCCTTCTTGACTTGGCAAAGATGCTTTGGATAGCCTCCCTCTGTCTGTTCAGCCAACCTGAGTGATTGCCAGGATCTCAGGTACCCCTTCCCCACTTTTGATTGAGCAGGTAAATGGACCAATCATTAGTGGCTGAATAGAAGAGCAGTCATGGCCAGAGTGCCATACTATATGGATGGCATTCTCAATCTCTGTCACATTCTCTTATTTTAACCCATAATGGCAGTTATAGCTCTTTAGCTCCTCTTGAATAGATGTCAAAATCTCATATACTTTGCTAGTCTTTCCTAATATTTAGTCTTTGTTCACTGCTTGTCTAATCTTACGAAATGATTTCCAAAGCTGAAGGGAACATAATACAATCTTGTTCTTTGGATGCATTTAATAGAAACTGTCCAATTTACTCAAAATGATTTGGCTCACTGGGGCTCCTGTCTGTTTCAGCTTTTCATTCTCTCTCAGAGGCTAATTATTTCTTCTTTCAATACACTTGGAGTTTTGGCCTCTGGTCTCAAATCTTGCCTGCTGAGTTGTGTGTTAGATTTGTAAATTGGGGGACATCTGTTTTGAATTTGATCATCTTTCATTTTCTCTCATGCTCTCTTCACTTAGTAATTTCCACTTTAATTGTGTGGCTCTGACCTCTTCCTGGATGTTTCAGACAATGACCTAGAGAACTCCTCGTTTTAGAGACAGAGACATTGGGGACGCCAAAAGTTAACAATAATGGTCATTCAGAGAGAAGATGCTGCTCCAGGAGCCATAGCAACCAGTACAGATAGAGATGAGCAGTTAATAAGAGAGACTCACTGCTGCCTGTCTGCCTGCACCAATATCTGGGGGTTCCCACCACTGGATCTCAATGGGTTATAAGAACAAAGAGAACAAGGAGAAAGGACTGAGCTAACTGAAATCACTTATGGGGAAGGAAAGGGGCTCAGGCATCCGTGCTCTCAGGGGCTTTTCCCTCTCCCTTCCGCCTGCCTTCCTTTAGGTTACATGGGGCAGGAGGAATAACAATGAGAACAGAAACGAAGACTTTTCTCATTTGCATAGCTTGTGGGTGAGATTTTATTTTTTCCTTCCTTCCTTCCTTCCTTCCTTCCTTCCTTCCTTCCTTCCTTCCTTCCTTCCCTCCTTCCTTCCCTCCCTCCCTCCTTCCTTCTCTCATGATGAGACTACAGAGTATAGTGAATAGACAAAGTTAGAAAGATCTGGGTACAAATCCTACCTGAGACACTTACCAGTGTCTAATTGTGGGCAAGTCACTTAATCTCCCTGACCCTCCATATCCTCAGCTATAAAATGCCAATAATAGCGACACCTACGTCAAAGGGCAGATTTCAGTGGGGAATAGAAAATAAAGTTGAAGACTCAGGAAGATTTCCTGTCACTTAAAGCAAAGAAGAGAAGATGGTTGTGACATCCAAACAGGGCCATGTATGTAAAGTGTCCTATTAAGCGTCATTTCTTCTTGCTCTCAGACTTTGCCTGTGAAGTATTTCTATTAAATCATTGTCCCTGGGATTTATTTAATGAGAAGAAGTTCATCTGTTATCAAAGTGCTCCTGACACATGTGGGAGATGTAAAGAATTAGTGGCACTTTTCAGCTCACAGGCAGGTTTGTATAACATTAATACTTCTTCAAAACACTTTCTCATGCATTATTTCACAAACTTGGTCCAAATAGATTCTGTCTCCTAGCCTCCTGAGTGCAGGGCTTTAGCAGAGGAAGCTGAGAGAATTAGACTTAGGCGTGAATGAAGCTTAATCTTTCTTCTCTGGTGCATATGCCAGTCACCAGAAGGGAGCAATCAGTCTATGGGCTGTGCACAGAATGCCAAGTAACCTCCCTAATAATGGGCCCTCTCACGATTCCAGGAGAGGCTGCAGTGTGAGTTCTCAACCAGCTCCCTGAAAAGCAACAGTATGGAAATTGTGTAAAAGCTTAGGGGGCATGTTTGACTTCCTAAGAGCACGTGCTGGAGGAATCAACCCTCCCTAAAGTTAATCTTGAATCCCTGGGAGGCCTTCCCTCTAAAGATATTCTTAACCAGGTTATGAGCATTTTAGAATGAAAGATTTAAAGTGTCTTTCTACACATACTGGAGGAGAATGGAATACATGTCTAAATCTTCATATACTCAGCCAAGAGAATGGTGAACAAAGAAAAGGAGTATCTGCCATCATTTTCCAACCAAGGAAGATGAAGTTGAGGGGGGATGCTTGTATCTTTTACCTCACAAAGGAGGGTAGAAGTGGGCACTGATGAGCTATTATTTTAACTTAGGCAGCACTGGACAGAAATGGTCATTTTGGAGTACATTTTCCATTTTCTGGAAGACGTTTTATTGCAAAGTATATGCACATAAATGAGGTGCTTTTTGTTGGACTCATTCCCTATTCAAAGGCAAATGTGGCCATGGAACTAGAACCAAAAATGGGACAACAGCATCCATTTACCTCCTTCTTTGGGCGTTGTCGCTGTCCAGGTGGCGAATGAGAAGCTTGGCAATGGCGGTGAAACTGTTACTCATCCGGTAGATATCTCTGCTTTGAGTGCCCAGTATGGTAGAGAAGGTGTCTGTGAGATTCTTAATCTCCAACAAGAGAAGGTGGTGAAAGGAATGCTCCATGTTAGCAAGCTGGTCCACCAGGTAAGTCAGACAGGTCCTTGCACTCTCCTGCCAAGGACAATAGGAAGAAATCCATATTTGGTTCATTCAGAGAGTCCCAGAACCGTCACAGAACATATTCCTTATGGGGGACTGAGGAATGAACTCAAAAGAGGAGGCTAAGTCATCCTGTCAAGTTACAGCCATCTCACATTGCTTGTTCCCTGGCCTTGCTGTCTCCAGTTTCTTCCTTCATGTCCCTCCAAACCATCCTGTATACAATGGTTAGACATTTTCTTAAAGCAACACTTTCAATTCTGTGGAATAAAGAATGACTCTCTGGTGGGGGAAAGGAGAAAATGGAGGAAATTAAGGTGATGGAAAAACAAAATATTTCAATGAAATTTTATTTTAATAAAAATAATACTTTCATCATGTAGGACTATTCTGCACTTTCTTCATAGCTATTGGCTCTCACCTGAAGATACTATGGGAGCTTAATAAATGCCTGTTGAATTGACCAGTCATGTCCATCCTTAACAATAAATTAACATTCTCAATGTGCTACTACATAAAATCAAAACCTTTCTGTCTTGATTTTTAGATCACTTGGATCGTATTCTCCCTAATACACATATATACATTTATTAACACATATATCCACATAGATGTATATATACATATATTATATATGTGTGTGTTATGAGTATTTTAGAATGAAAGATTTAAAGTACCTTTCTACACACAGTGGAGAATGTAGTAACTCTAAATCTTCATATATGTGTATGTATATATTTTTTGTTTTTCCTCCCTCACACACATACATATGTGCAAACTAAATCCCACCTTCATACCTTTGCCTGTATTGACCCTCAGTTTCTTATGCTCTCTGCCATCCTCTCCCCCTCTTTAAATCCAGTCCTTCTTTCAAGGCCTTGCTAAAATTAAGGGAGTCTCCACCCAGGGAGTCATCTTTTCTGACTTCCTACCATGAATCACAGAATCTGAGAGACAGAAGAGACTTTGCAGACTGTATAGAACAAACTAATCCTAACTAAGACTTTCCTCTACAATAAGATTATTGGGTTGTCATTCAGATTGTGGGGGAAAGGTTGGGACTGACCAGTACATTCCACTTTGAGATAGCTCTACTACGAAATTTTTCTTTATGTCAAGGTTAAATTCCTCTCTTTATAACTTGAATAAATTCTTGTGGAATGAATGAATGCATGCATGAATGAATGAATGATTGTATTTCCTCATATCCTGTGCTCCTTCTTCTGCCCTTGGGGGCCAAGAAAAGCAAGTCTAATCTCTCTTTCACATGATGACCCTCCAAATATTTGAAGGCAGCTAGTACACATTCCCTTGCATCTTCTCCTCTTTAGAATCATTAGTCCTAGTTTTGTCCACCTATTTTTTTTGCATGACATATTTAGAAGATTTTACACAACAGAACTTTCAAACACAACTTGATTATATATTCTGATCTCTTGTTTTCTAACTGCTAGTCTGAATTTTACTTCTCCAATTTGATGGGAAACTCCCAGCAGTCAAGAAACCAGAGAAATTATTTTTTATTATACTTCTATTTTGTCCTTTATGACACTCAGTATGATGCTAGGTACTGACAGGCATTCAACAAACATCTGAAATTGATGCATTCATTTAAGAGGATTCATCATACAAAAATCCAAAGGTAGATAATAGGAAAATTAGAGGGTAGTCAGTCACAAAGAGAATCTTTACGCAGTGATTCACTTTGGAATGACTGAGCAGAGAATCTCCCTAACACACCTGAAACATGATTTACTTTAGGAAAAACTATACATACATGCAACTTTACTGAAACATCTCTTCTGTATGTATAGGAAAGACACTCATCAAACAACAAATATTTATGATGTGTCTATTAGGGTGCAGTTATTTATATTTATTATATTATGGGGGCTATAAAGAAATCCAAAACAGGTGTGATCCCCACTCTCAAGGATTTTACACTCCCTGCTTTCCTAGTTCAATGTCTCTGTTGTGCCTTCACCACCTTTCCCTCACAGGCTTCATGATGTAATTCACTAATTCAACTTTTCAACTAATTTCAAGTCTCCCTTTGGGTCATTTGATCTTTCATCATATGGCTGTTTATTCCCTTCTGAAGACCAACTCTGGCTTATCCCTCCCATTCACCACTTTTCTCATCCTTATGGGCCATTATATGCCTTTGAAGAAAGTTAAAGAACCAAATGGACTGGGGCCGCTACAGATTTGTGTTCTTTAAACTTAAGTGGCCTCTCTGTTCTCCTTTTATTCTTCTCTAACTGACTATTGATCACGTGTCTTCTAGAGAACTCCTAACCCTAACCATACACCTACCTCCTATACCATTGTCTCCTCCTCTCCAGGAAAGGACCTCACGTCATATTAAGGCCCTTTGTCACAAGATCATTTTTTTCTCAATTCTAATATGTAAATCTGCTCAAAATTACCTCTGTTTCTTTTCATTTGCTCTGGTCTTGGGAAATAAGGATGAATTTTTCTCTTTGTCAATGCCAATCACTTTGCTTGTGTCCTTGATCCCATCCCATCCTATCTCCACCAGGAGCTTGGCCTTTCAACCCTCCCTCATTTTCATCTAATCTTGAATATAATTCTATGCTCTGACTCTTTCCTGGATGGCTATTAATATGCCCAAATATGTCCCATCCTTACATATTAAAAAGAAACAATTTGCTGCATTAGCAAGATGGGTTTTCTTATACCAATAAAATAAATTGATATTTCCTATATCAGTAAAATCACAGGTCTAGTTACTATCCTCATTCCTATAGAAAGAGGTATATGGAGAAGGAAGAGAAAGAAGAGTGCTCAGGACAAAGTCTTAAAGTCTGCTTAAATTTAAGTGATAAGACAAGAGTAAAGCAAGCACAGACCTTCGGACACACCATCAGAGAAGTAGCAAAGGAACCAAGAGAAGGCAATGGCACAGCATTTTGCCTCAGTTTCCTCATTTTCTTTGCCCAGTGGGGTTAATACTTGAATTGACTGCTTCACAGGGTAATTTTGAGGTAAAATGGATGATTCATGATAACGTTCTTTGGAAACCTTGAAGTATGGTGAAAATTTCAGCTACTGATCAAGTCAATTCAACAAGCATTAATTAAGCATTCATTCTGGCCTCATGTTAGGCACTGGGTATATGAACACAAAAATTAAAGTTTCTCCCTTCAAGGAGATTCTATTATACTAAGGGTGAAACATGGATAAGTAAATAAAAAATATATAAGTAAATGAAAAGACATTTTCACCCACCAACTAATTGGGAGCATCAGAAAAGGGTTTATGTGGAAGGTGAGCCTCCAAAAGATCAGAGGTAAGGAGGAAGAGCATTCCAGGAATAGGGAACAACCAGTGCAAGAGAAGGAAAGTGGAGGATGGAATTTGGAACTTGGGTTCATATGAAAATCAGCAAGAACAAATTCCTGGGCACCCGGCCTCATCCAAGTCAAGGTGGGCATCAGGTTGTAGACTATAATTTTCCCGTCGGTACAAATAACTGATTGGATCATCCATTGCCAACAATTGTACAGATACTGACATTCCTTATGAAATTGACTTACCTAGATACACATTCCCCATGACTTTATTAACTACTCTGCCAACTGTAAAAGTTTGCTTTATAGTATTCTTCTATTAGAAGGAAGACATTTGTAGACATTAGACAAAATGAAGTCACCGAAAACCACCTAAACTCAGGAAGCATCTCTGACAACCCAACCTAGCCAGTTTAAAACACTCATGAAGGAATAATAGCCATGGAAAACCAAAAAGCAAGGACATGGCTACTCTAATATGAACTTAGGAAGTCATGCCAAGTTCACATCATCTATTGGGTCATAGCAGCACAACTCATTGTGGAAACCAGAGGATTTTGTCTTTCCTCTCATTCCTTTAGATTATTATTTGGTGGCTGCTTGCTAATGATTAAGTAAAGTATTAATGAATTTTAATGGTGATTCATCCCCTTCTTGATACTAAGTTTATACTCATAGGGAAGCTGTCAGTGTCTTAATTTCACAAATAACATTGGTCGTAGCAATAAAGTTTAAATTTCTACAGTATTTTATAAAACTGCTTTGTTACTTGAAAAGCATTTTGGTAGGTCACAGAGGAGAGAACAGATTCAAGATAAATGGTATCTGGTACCTTTAGGGTTTTTACAATGTAGCTGAGAAAACAAAACAAAAAGTTATAATTCACATCAGAAAATGATCATTGAAGAGGAAAAGTAAAAATAAAGGTTTATAAGAAAATGAGAAAGCAGAGATCAGATCAAATCTATCTTGATGTTTTAGATTACAGATGTGATAATTCCATGCCATGAATGACAAAAATAATTTGCTATGGAAATGGTGGCAAATCTGTTGCATTTTAAAAAATCTGTTGGCTGTTCTCTATCCATTTTCATCTATAATCTTGGATACGATCAGACTTAGCTGGGGCACATTCAACACTTTCTAGCAGACTTGCTTCCAACATTCTTTTTTGGTTTGTGAAGCAAGGCTGCTCATAATCTTTCATTCTCCTCCTCTGCACAGTTTATAAATGAGTTGATATTAAACTAGTGTTGCCCATTGCTACCACTTTTCAACAGGAGTTAGCCGTGTTGATTTCTGGACATTTTTGTCCACCTCGTGGTGCTAATTATTTTGTGCTGGTTAGATATAAAAATATCATATACAATGGCAATGATCAGAATTGTTTTTTTCCTTTGTCCATTTCCTATGTTTCAATAGCTTATTTGAATAAGGAAACATGGGGCAGCTGGGATTTCATGTAATGTCTTTTGTCAACTTTCTTTTTCTTTTATTTGGTATTAATTAATTGGTATTACTAATTAACCTTTAATCAGACAATGATCTGTCTACACAGTTGACTGATTTAGTCATGATTTCCACATTAATAATCAGTCATTTACTATCCATCAAGACAAACATTTTTATGCTTCCAATTTCCTTCTTGAAAAAATTCTAAGTAGCCTATAAGTCTTTTGCCTCATTTATTTTAAAATAATAAAATATAAACATATATAATATACATACACACATATGCATATATATATATATGTGTGTGTGGAATGTACACCACACATGTGTACCACAGACACACATACACACACACACCCAGTCACATACACATCAACATTCCCTCTGATACTGAAGTCACCAAATACTAGGAGCTTGGTTTGAAGGATCTTGTCAATTTCTTCATAGAAGAAGGCACGCAGAAGGTGCTATATATATATATACGTATATATATATATATATATATATGTATATATATACGTATATATATATATACGTATATATATACATATATATATATATATATATATAGTTACATTATCAATCAGAGACTTTACAAATATTGCCTCACAGAGCACAGATTTCACTCTGAAAGAGACCTGAGAGCTCCAATCTCCTCATTTCACAGATGAAGAAACTGAGAGCCAATAAGGTTAAATGACTTGCCCAGGGTCACACAATTGGTAAATGTATGAGGCAACATTCAAACCCAGGGCTTCCTGGTCTTTCCACTACACTATGATGACTGTAATTTCTTTCTGTCTGCTGATTTCATTTGTAGCAAGACTGTCAAGCATGATATGGTACATTTCCTTCACTCACACATAATTACATCAGTTTTGGGGCAACAAACTAATATTTGAAGTGCCAACAGTTAAATTAATGAATACAGATGGTTTTAAAATGGTGTCATTCTGAGCTCCTCTAATCCCATCCTATTCTGCACCTCAGCCACCAGTCACTCTCCAAATGGAAGGGGGATGTCAGTTTTGAGTCATTTGGCATTTTTGTTTTTTTCATGACTTGCCGTGGCCTCAAATTCACCAGATGGTACAATGGTGATGAGCCATATACTTGTGTAGAGAACTCTGGGTATGAGTTTTTCCAATGCAGATCACAACTTCTCTGCAATAAGTCGAAAGTTGCCTAAAGCACCAAGAGCTTGACTTGCCCAAGGTCACACAGTTAGTATGTGTCTGAGACTTCAACCCATGTCTTCCTGACTCTGAGGCTACCCCTGTATCTCCTATGCCAGGCAGCCTCTCATCCAAGCAACATTTGTGACATATTTTAAAGAGAGGTGATTTCTAGGTCTGAGGTACATATATGAATCAGTGGAGCCCCTGTAAATACAACTGTTAACAAGCAGTTATGAAAGAGCAAAATATGAAACTTACCCATGACTCAGTTAGCCATGATCAGGATATAGTTGGTAAACCGTTTACTGAGTAATGATGACCTGAAAGATCCCAGACCTTTGAGTTGTAAAACTAGGTTGTGAGATCTCACTTCAATACTTCTTAGCTGTGAGACTGTACAATTCACTCAAGTCGCAGTTTCCTCATCTACAAAATGGGTATGCTACCAGCACCACTGGCTTTACAAGGGTGCCATGATGAAATCTATTTGAAAATCTTTAAGTGGTAGAAATGTGAGCATCATCATTATCACCATAGTAATTGTTAACATTGCTATATTATGGTTGAATTACACGGATATATTACGGTTGGCTTTTCTGCAAGAGCTCCTTCTGGCTATGGGTCTATGATGCTTTAAATACTGAAATTTATTACCTTCTGTTATTTACCTCCATCTTCAGTCATTCCTTTTCTTCTACCTATTTCTTAGTCTCTTTTGGACTTTGAAAAAATTAAATCATATTTATTTATATGAACAGATATGGATAGAAACTATTAACAACCTCAAGAATGTGTCCTTTACTGGGTGAAACTCATGCTCTTTATTGACGTGGATGGGGCAGTAAAGAAGCAAGCTACTCAATAATCCCTGAGTTCTGGGGTAATTGCTTTATTTTTTTGTTTGCTTTTTTTTGTTTTTTCAATATAAATTTATTTAGAGGGGTGGAACCAAGATGGCGGAGTAGAAAGACTCACATATGCTAGCTCTGAACCCACAGCCCATAATTATCTATAAAAAGAACTCTCAACAAATTCTGGAACAGTGGAAGCTGCACAGCAATGGGGTGAAGGAGATTTCTGTTCCAGAGAGCCCTGAAAAACCGATCCCAAAGGTCCATCATGCACCGGGTGGGAGTGGAGCCCAGCCCTGCCCTGGCCACGAGGCACGGAGAGGAACAGATTGGAGCAGCCTTCAGGGATGGAATCTCCAGCAGCCTCAAAGGTCCCTCCACCCATAGACGCAAAGGTCAGTGAGAGAGACGTCTGGACGGGCTGAGTGGGGAGCGGGGTGTCTCCATGACTCAGGCCCCCTCGGGAGCCAGTGGCAGAGGTAGTGGGCAGACAGGGGCTCCTGGAGCAGGCAGGAGCTCAACAGGAGCTCCATTATGGAAGGTCTCTGCATAAACTCCCTGAGGGAACTGAGCCTGGGAGGTGGCCCCGCCCCCGCCTGAGCACCAGAACTTAAGCTCCCATTGAATAGCAGCCAGGCCTGCCACTGAAAGCCCTGAGGCTGGGGAGCAGCATTTGAATCTCAGACCCCAAGCACTAGCTGGGCGGATCTAGGCAGGTGTGGAGAGGAATCTCAGAAGTCAAGTAACTGGCTGGGAAAATGCCCAGAAAAGGGAAAAAAAAAATAAGACCATAGAAGGTTACTTTCTTGGTGACTAGATGTTACCCCTTTCCTTTCTGATGAGGAGGCACAATGCTTACCATCAGGTGAAGACATAGGAGTCAAGGCCTCTGTATCCTAAACATCTGAAGTAGATATCCAATGGGCTCAGGCCATGCTCAGGCAGAGCTCAAAAAGGATTTTGAAAATCAAGTTAGACAGGTGGAGAAAAAACTGGGAAGAGAAATGAGAGAGATGCAAGAAAAGCATGAAAAACGCGTCAATATCTTGATAAAGGAGATCCAAAAAAATGCTGAAGAAAATAACACCTTGAAAAATAGGCTAACTCAATTGGCAAAAGAGGTTCAAAAAGCCAATGAGGAGAAGAATGCTTTCAAAAGCAGAATTAGCCAAGCAG